>PVKC010017002.1:0-19489 GCA_004027635.1 Crocidura indochinensis
TTTTTTTTGGTTTTTGGGCCACACCCGGCAGTGCTCAGGGGTTACTCCTGGCTCCATGCTCAGAAATTGCTCCTGGCAGGCAACGGGGACCATATGGGGCACCGGGATTCGAACCGATGACCTTTTGCATGAAAGGCAAACGCCTTACCTCCATGCTATCTCCCAGGCCCTTTTTCCAGATTCTTAATGTGTTCCTTTAAGCTGTTGATTTTGTCATTTTCCTCTTTATTAATGTAGGACTGTATTGTTATGAGTTCCCCTAATTACTGCTTTTGCTGTGTCTCACAAATTTTGACAATTTGTCTCTTCATTATCCTTCACCTCAAGGTATTTTTTATTTCTTCCTTGATTGCCTCTTTGATTCAGCTGTTGTTGAGCATCATGCTGCTTAGTCTCCAACTGTTAGATTTTCTCCACATCTTTTGACAGTCAGTCTTGATCTCTGTTACATTGTGATCTGAAAGGTACTTGGTATAATTCTTATAATTGTGACTTTATGCAAGTTAGATTCATGTCCTAATGCTTGTTCTAGTCTAGAAAAGTTTTTGCATGCACTTGAGAAGAATGTTTATTCTGCTTTCTGGGGATATAGGGCTCTATATAAGTCCATTAATCCTAATTCTTCTAGTTTCTCATTCAGGGCTCTGATGTCTTAGCTAGTTTTCTTCCTAGTTGATCTGTCTAGTGGCAATAACTGTGTGTTCAAGTCTCCTATTACTATCACATTTCTGCCCATATGTTTTTCTAGGTTTGTGAGCAAAAGCCTTACTATTTTTCTGACTCTGCATTTGGTGTATAAATGTTGATCAGATTTAGTATTTCTTGGTCTGATTAATAACTGGTCTCAATCTTTTTCTCTGAGCACTTTCCTGAGATTAAGTGCTATTTACTCTGATATAAGTATGGCTGTCCCAGATTTTTTGTTTGTTTGTTTGTTTTATTTTTTTCAGTGATTTGAGTAATTTATTTTCATCTTTTTTATTCTGAGCCTGTGTTTATCCTGGTTTTAGATGTGTTTCTTTCATGCAGAAGTTCCGGTTTTTGTTTTCTGATCCAACCCTCTACCCTGTGTCTTTTAATGGGGAGGTTTAGTCCATTGACATTTTAGGAGATTATTGGCAGAGAGGGTTGTTGTTTTTGTTATATTGCATAGGGTTTTTGTTGCTTCGGTTGTGTAACTAATCCCTGAAAAATTCATTCAGAGTGGGTCTGATGAGTACAAATATTATGAGTTCTTTTTAGTCTGAGAATGTTTTTTAGTCCTCCCTCCCATGCAACTGAGAGTTTTTCTGGGTAGTGGTCTTTTAAATATGTCATTGCACTGTCTTCTTGTCTGAATTGCTTCAAATGGAGATCTTGTGTGATTATTATGTTCTTTCCTTTGTACTTCAGGGTTTTTGTTCTCCCTTATTGTTTTAAAGAATTCATCTCTCTGTTTTATTTGCCATCTGGATTACTATATGTTTTGCTCTTGCTCTATTAGGATCTATTTTATTTGGAACTTGTTTTGCCTCTTGAATCTGTACAGGGGCAACTTTCCAGAAAGTGGGAAAATTCTCTGCTATTATTTCCCACACACTTGTTCTTTGCCTTTCCCCTTTTCCTCCCCTTCTGGTATTCCTATAAGTCATGGATTATTTCTTTTGTTTATGAAGTATCTTTTTTTATATTTTCTTCTAATGTTTTGTCTCTCGTTTTTTTTTACTGATTTCTTTGTTGTTAATAGATTGCATTTTGTCTTCAAGTTCATCCATATAATTCTGTATGTGTGTAATTCTGCTCTAGTGGTTTGCTAGCATGTTTCTTAGTTCTCTTAGTTCTATTTGTATGAACTCTTTCATCTTCATACAGAGTTCTACTTTGAGTTGGTTGAATTATTTATCCATGAATTTCTTAATTTTTTTGGTTAGTGAGTCTATGAATTCCATTGCTAAGATGTTAAATGCTGATCTTAGATCCTTGCCTATGACATTTGTACATTTTGGAGGACATGGAAATCTGTTAGGTTTTCTTTCCATATCCCAAGCTGTTGGTTTCTTCCTTAGTTTCTCCATTGTTCTTTGCATGTGGTTGTTTGGGATGCTGGATTTTCAGGGTGCTGGTAGATTGGTGTTGGAGGAGGATGCAGGATGGGGAACTTGGGTGGCTGGGAGGTGGAATTGGGGAAAAGGGGACACTTTCCTATGGTCTGCCTTAAATCCCTTTTCTTGCTTCCCTGCCACTCCCAAATAGAAGGTTCTGCAAAGCTGGGATATGTAGGCTTGGTCACTCTCAGGTGATTTTACCTGCGTGGAAGAAGGCTGTGGGTCTGAGGATGCAGGCACCTGGGTCAAAAACATGCATCTTATTCACCTGCCTTTTAAATCATTGTGAACCTTCAACTTAGATCTCCATTTCCCCAAAATTGTAGTTATTGGAATTAAAGTTCTTTATTGGAGACTCTGAGACTTCTTTTTTTCTTAGTTTCTACTTTTCCATCCCAGTTTGCTTTTGCAAATATAAACAGGGGAAAGCAGGGCATCGATGTCAGTCTGAATTTTCTATAGTTTTTCATCCCAGATATCTTAATATCTTCAATGCTCTTACTCTGCATATTCACTGAATCCTTCAAAGCATTTCAGTTTTACATTTTATTTAATTTTACTGTTAGCAATAAAGAGACAGGGAGAGACAAATAGACAAAGAGAGACAGATATTAGTTTGAATCTCAAAGCATAAAAGCTAGTCAGCTATGGACATAATCGAATGTGGTTATAACATTAACACTAGTAAGTTTACACTTTGAAAGTGAATTTTAGTGGGAACAAGGAGAAAATAGAATGAAAAAAAAAAAAAGCACAGGGACATTGATGATAACAAATATTGGTGCTCCATCAGGTGAACTCAGAGTTGATGAGGCATTACTGAAGTAATCAATTTTTATTTAACTTCCATTGGGGCAAGTAAAGAATAATTTTGCTTGTTTGGTAGTTTTTAGACCTTGAAAGAAATATTCATTTTTGTTTTCTTCAGTTCCTTCTTTATTGCTTTAAAAATCCTTTACAGTGATTTATTTTTAGCTTTTTATACATTTCTTTCTGAAGTCTTCTTTGTCTATTTGAATTAAATTAATTCAAGAATATTATGATTTTTTTTTTTTTTTTGGTTTTTGGGTCACACCCGGCAGTGCTCAGGGGTTACTCCTGGCTCCATGCTCAGAAATTGCTCCTGGCAGGCACGGGGGACCATATGGGGCACCAGGATTCAAACTGATGACCTTTTGCATGAAAGGCAAACGCCCCACCTCCATGCTATCTCCCGGGCCCGAATATTATGATTTTTATAGTTCCTTTAGCCTTATGTTGTCTCTCTTTATATCTTGAATTGTACTCAATTTTATAGTATTGGGGTAAACTATTTAGTTATTTTTTTCATTACAGCAACTTCTTTTATTGACTCTGTAGTATACTAGCATTTTTTAGTAGAATGCGATTTGAAGAGTTAAACTGTCTTTCTGTTTTTAGAAATATCGGAATACTACTTGTATGGATAATTAGTTCATATTACTTAACTATGTTGTCTAACAAAAATAACAATACAGTAGGATAGGCCTTTTAGAACAATGGAACTTTTGACAAGACATGGATATTGCTAACAATTTAACACTTTAATCTTTTAAAATTTTAGTTAATTTAAAATTTAAATAGCTTCCTGTGACTGATAGCGTTATTATTTCACAATGCTATTATAGAACATTAATATTGAAATTGGTAGGCAGCTAACTTGAACTTTTAGCTGTCCTTTTATTTCATAAACCAAGTCAGGCTTTGAATTTTTTTTGATATTAGATATGAATATGGCAACTATTTCTGTTAATAGTTCTGTTAATAGTGTTAAGAAAGAAGTAGTAAAGTTCATGAATGATATATTTAACTACTGGACAAATAATTTTCAGTGGGAAAATGGTTTCCTAAGATGTTTTCCAAGCAATCTTGGCTAGTGGTGCTGAGGATTCAGTGTGAAGATTCACCTACCCACAGGGATAGGTGTTGATTATAAGGTCATTTGGCAGTACTGTGTGCTTCACTTGCTTGTGAAATAATGTGGGTTGCAAGGGGTCGAACTGGGGTCAACTGCATGCAAATGTATGTCCCTTGACCCCTGTACTCTCTCTAGATCCTGAAATTATAGTTTTCTT
Organism: Crocidura indochinensis; assembly: GCA_004027635.1. NCBI lineage: Eukaryota > Metazoa > Chordata > Mammalia > Eulipotyphla > Soricidae > Crocidura > Crocidura indochinensis. Next base: position 4,178 of record PVKC010017002.1, read on the forward strand.
GCCAGCTTCAAAGTATTCTTTAAATAATGGTACATAGGACTGCATAAAAAGTCTGGGATATGCAAGACTGCAATTCACTCACAGTATCATGTGTTATCCCAGTCATCCCCAGGTAGAGCACTAGAAACCCAGAACAATGGCGAGATGGCTTGGTGGGGGGCACACCTGGTAACACTCAGGGGTTTCTCTGGGCTACGCACTCAGAAATCAGTCCTGACTTGGGGAACCATATGGGACAATAGGGATCGAACTGAGGTTCATCCTGAGTCAGACACATACATGCAAGGCAAATGCCCTACCACTTCACTATTGCTTCGGCCTCATTTTTTAATATATTAATCACCATGCATTTATATTGATAAAACTAGTCTCAACCTATTCGTTTCTTTTCAGTCTAGTTATTTTAATCACTTATCAATTCTATTTATGACATTTTTATAAGGATATTATGTAGCTTAGAATTAAATTTTAAGAGAAACTCCAAAGAGTACATTTGCTTCATATGTATGTGTTTTATTGCCTTTACTGAAAATTGTGACTGTATTTTTGTGTTTTCATTGTATTTTGGATAAATTTAAGCAGTCAAACTTGGATCTAAAATTTATAGAAATAATGTCAAGGATAAAAAGACTTTTCATCTTTAAACATTAGTCTAATATGACAGATGTGTTACAGGGATGAACATCATTATTCTTTTCAAAAGTAAGAAGTAATAGTTCTGAATCCTGTTATTTGAGGCATCTCACCCCAAAACTCAGATGTGTTTTTAGTTGCATTTTTGGTTCAAAAAACTTCCCCTAACCATTCAACAATAAAATGTATTAATATGACTATTTTCTTCTCTTTTATAAAATATGGGCCACACCTAGTTCTGCTCAGTTTTTAATTCATGGCTAATATGGCTATTATATTGGAATGCAATTAATATGGTTAGCGTTTACATGTCTGAATATAGAGATGAAATTCAGTATATTTATTGTCAGGGAATAATGTGGATCCATTCTTCCTCAGATTCAAAACTTTATTTGTGGCTGGAGAACGCTGTGATGTGGAAACCCTGGAATGGTCTAAAAAGGTCTTCAAAGTACCAGTGCTTGACCACTGGTGGCAAACTGGTGAGCATTTTCCGAGCATGTATTGAAATATTTCTTAATGCAGTATATTAAATGCATCATCCCTGTAGGACTACAGGAAATTCTAAATGATCAGACACAGTGGTTCTAGTACAGTTGAACTAAATATTCTTTTATTAAAACTTATTTATAAAACGAGCTGGTATTGATTTCCCCACTCTCTTGGTTCCTAGGTTTAAAGCATGAAGATTCTTGATTCTTCTTTTTGTTTCCTTCTTTAGTAAGTCCTGCCTTTTCTCTTTAAGTGTCTGTTGGACTCATCTCACATTCACTACTTTCATTGCCTTTGAGTCACTTTTCTCTTTGTCTTGAGTGGAATCATCCATTTCCATAGTTTTTCACTTTCCCTACACACACCACACATTATTCCTCATTTATCTTTTTTTTCAGCACTGTCTTTTAGGATTGTCGGATTTCATGTGGCTCTCTGATCTTTATTCTTCTGTTCTAGAAAATTAAATCTGGCATTGAAAGCCAGATTTTTATCCCCAAGATTGATTATTATGTGTACAACATATTTACTACATTCTCTGTTTCCTTTCTGTAAATCAGGGATGGACATTTTTTGTTTTGCCAAGAGTGTTGGGTATTTAGAGCATCAATTGTGGAAATTTAGATTCAGTCAGTGGAGCAGGACAAAGCCCAAGAGAAATATTTGTGTCTGTCCCTTAACAAACCAGACTAGAGCAGATGATTTGCAAGGGCCTGATTGGCTCAGGGTCAGAAGTTCCTCAGTCTTGCTTAACTGATCTTGGGAAATAAAGTGTGGCTAGAGCAGGAACTTTGGTATTAAAGTGTTATTAAAAGATTATGATGTCCATGAGAGTGAATGGGTTAAACAGAAATCTGTTTTCTCCCTCACCCAATATAGAGACTTTCTTCTGGAAACTGCTGAAATTTTCTGAGTTTTGAGTAAGAAGTTTTTGAGATTCATATAAACACTTTTCAGTTCAGTCCCACTTAGTTTACTGAATTAGATCAGTGATTTTATTTATCAGTGTTTTAGAATTCCTATCTATTGACTAATGGGAGCAGAATGTTGAATTTTTATTAGAAACATATATTTCCTACAAGAATTAGGTCCTTTTTAATGATTAGAGTTGGAAACAATATTATTTGTATCAGTGTCTAAGCCTTAAGGTGTTTGATAAAGCCTAAAATTTAGTGTTTGATGCCTTAGAATTCTATGATGTTGATGAGTTGTTTTCTTCTTAGTTTTCATTGATTAGTTATTGCTGTTTGGCAATGTACTTTTGAATAAGAAATATGAATTTACTGCAGAGAGCAAAATATACATTCCTTACATAAGAAGAAATTATTAAAAATTATTATTTCTTTTCTTCCCAGCTTGACTCGTTGAAGCAGATATTTCTTATGTAAATTAAATTTTATTTGGGGAAAAAAGATAAAGTTTAGATTTTTTATGAAAATTAAATTCTATTTGGGAAATAAAGGATAAGATTTAACCTGGAGCAAAAACTATCTTCTGAGTAGAAATATCAAACAAGTGAGGAATTAATGAGTATTTGTAGAATTGATGCATTGAAGCCCTATTTATGGAAATTTTAGCAGTTATTTTCCTGGATAAGAATAGTAAGATACTTAGAGGATAGTTTTCTTTCCTGGTCAAATGGAGGAAGTAGTCCCGATAAAAAGAAACATCACACAAATGTGGAAGAACTTTGTTTTATTTTTTTACCTTTCTTAAGAGCAATAAAGATTGTTGAAGGAAGTTCATACACATAAAGTTATGATTTGCTATCTTTTTCTTGAACTCTTGTACTACAGTGCTTGTATAAGATTTATGTATTTAATACACCCAGACTTAATAAGAAGCTCACTGAGCCTTAGAAACAAGCATATGAAGTCCTTGGTGAGGTCTGTTTGTTGTATGACTTTGTCTTTTTTCTTTAGTGGCCAATTCAATGGGAATAAATAGCTATAGTGTGTAAGGGTGCTCTCATTTTAAACAGCTTTCTGGATAGTTGCTTATTCCTACAAAAAACAGTGGAGGCTACTAATAATGATCAATTCTTCCCTTTCGCCATTTCAACCTGATAGCATTTTTGATTCTTTCTGATTAAAATACAGAGGAATGGAAAAATAGGTTGCTCAATGGTTTTGTATTTTACAAGAGAAATTCATTCTAGATTATTGGATTATCAGCTACTAATAAAATAAAGTTGAATCGTATTTAATTATGTTAGATTAGTTCATTAGTTTTAGATAATATGTAGTTGTGGTAATTGCAAAATAATACTGAAATTTAGCCTTTGAACCATTCATCTTTCTTACAGTGATAGTAAGTTTATTTTAAAGTGTTAGTAGATTAAATCACAGGAGGGTAAAGTTTATTAACTCAGAAAATTAATATTTCTAGAATAGTTATGCATTCCTAATATTTTACATATCAAATAGATGATAATGTACTTTCCCCTGAGGTATGTTAGTAAGCAAACTTCATAACATTGGCAGGAAGGTCAAAGACAACATAATTACTTCATTTCCAATTTTCAATGTCTTACAAATTCTTTGTCATTGCCATAAAAATTATTTTTTTTGTTAAAAATAGAATCAGAGACTTTCAGGAGCCTTCCATATTATGGACAATTTCTAAATTTGCTCTCTAATTACATTCATATATGTATATAAAAGTGCTGCATAAATTGGAATTGATGAGGCCTAATTAAATGACTAAATATATGAATAAAAATTGTATCTCTTGTGAGTTAGGTTGTCAGAAGGTACACTGCTGTCAATTTATTTACGTTGTTTCTATTCAAAAAGGAAAACTTGTATTAGAAACAACAGATTTCTAGTGACTAACAGCTTCCTTACTGTCAATAACATAATTTCTCTTTAATACTTGATTTAAATAATATCTAAAATGTTAGAAACTCAATTGGGAACTAATTTGGGAAATATTTCAGAATAAATAAACTTTGTATAAAATTTTTGAAAAAAGAATCATGATTGTGGGGTTTGAGCCCCAGCACACAGAAAAATAAAATCTTTGTTAAAGTCTCAGAGACGTCTAATGCTCTTATGAACTTGGTTTTGCTATTTGTAATTCCAATGGTTGTATTTGATTGATTTATACATATAGATAGGAGATAGTTATTTGTGCATACTTTTCTTCACAAAGAAAGTGTTAAGTATCCAACTTATCCTTATAATGATTAGAAACACCTGGACTATTGACACAAAGTTTTCATTTTCTTTATTACAGAGAAATAGAGAAAAAGAGATGTCATAATCATAATTTGAAAATGGAAAACTAAGGGAACCAATAAGTTTTGCATTTAAAATATAGTAATTCATGCACAAAAAAATAAGCACAAAGAGCTTTATTGTCTTCCGTTGTATAATTACCAGATAAAAAAAACTTTGCTGTTGCAGATCAGTTTTAGAACTGAGGAAATTTTCTCAGTTTTCTTTCAGTTTTAGAAAGAACTTTTAGTAGAGTGTATGTTGTTCTTTGCAAGATTTTTTTTTCTGATTTAATCTGATCTAAAAAGAACTGGCTTTATTTGCAGATGCCAAAATTTTTCCTTAAATTTCAGAGATTATTACAATGTGAACTATAAATTTACCTTTTGGGGAGATTTTCTTCCTTTCTTTATTTCTTGTTCTTATTCATGTTCTTCTCTCTCTCCATCTCTCCTCCACCCTTCTCTCTTTCATTCCCTTTCTCTCCCCTATCTCCTCTTCCTTCTGATTTTTATGCAACAAACAATATAATACTAGTTGAGATAGTGTCATAACAAAATATCTGAGCATTCCAATTTTAATATTAATTCCTATTAAAAATTATTTTTATTTGAGGGCAAAGGAGAAGGTAAGGTGTTTTCTCTTACATGCAGCTGATTTGGGTTCAGTATTCTAGCCTTCTAAACTCTACCAGGTAGGGGCCAGAGAGATAAGCACAGCAGTAAGGCTTTTGCCTTGCATGTGGCTAACACAGGATAGACTCTGGTTTGAATCTCAACATCCTATATGGTCCCCCAAGCCTACCAGCCGTGACTTCTTAGTGCAGAGCCAGGAGTAACCCCTAAGCACAGCTGGGTGTGACCACCCCCCCAAAAAAAATTCTCTACCAGGAGTAATCCCTGACTGGGAGTAATCCCTGAGCATAACTGGGTGTAGCCTCCAAACAAGCAAACAAAAATAAAATAATTTGGACTTTCACTTCTGGCTAGATAAAGACTAAAATTGCAAGGATACTCAAATTCCAGGGGAAATTGCAAAATATTCAAGTTCCACAAACACTTTACCAAGGACTCAATTTGGTAGAGTTTCAATCAATTTGTTAAAGGGTTTCAATCAAATGAATTCATGCTTTTCTTCCTCCACTGTCATAATGCATCTGTGTGGCTCCCTTAAAAGATATAGAGCTTATTTAAAAATATTTCTAAAGTACCATCTCACACCATAGGGACAAAGAATAAGAACAGTCAGTGCTAGAAGGGATGTGGGGAGAAAGGAACTCTCATTCACTTCTGGTGGGAATGCTGCCTAGTCCAGCTTTATAAAAAACAAAATGGATATTTCTTAAAAAACTGGAAATTGAACTTCCATATGGTCCGGCTATACAACTCCTAATGATATACCCTTCTGCACACATATATTCATTGCAGCACTATTTACAATAGCCAGAATCTGGAAACAGCCCAGATGCCTGACAACAAATGAGTTGCTAAAGAAACTGTGTGGTACATATACACAATGGAATACTATGTAGCCATCAAGAAAAATGAAGCCATGAAATTTTTCTATACATGGATGGACATGGAAACTATTATGCAGAGTCAAATAAGTCAGAAGGAGAGAAATAGACACAGAATAGTCTCACTAATCTTTGGGTTTTAAGAAAAATAAAAGACATTATTGTAATAATGCCCATAGACTACATATGAGAGCTGGAATACCATTCTGCAATATGAAGTTTACCACAAAGAGTGGTGAGTGCAGTTAGAGAAATAACTACATTAACAAATGTCATGACAATGGTAGTGAGTGAGAGAAATAGATTGCCTGTCTTGATTACCTACAGGGCAAAGAGAAAGATGGGCATTGTTGGTGGGAAGGTGGTACTGGGGAAGGGGGTGTTCTTCTTAATAACTGAAACTCAACTACAAACATGTTTGTAATCATGGATGCTTAAAAAAAGATATTCATTTAAAATAGAGTGGGAAGAAGGAACTAAAAATCCACTTCTGTCCCAGTATAATCTCTTAAAAGTTTTTTTTTAATCTAGTATGGTTGGAGTCATAGTACAGTGGGTAGGGTGCTTGCCTTGCAGGTGAATTGACTCTGTTCATTGGCTGTGAATCCATAAGGTATTCCGAATACCTTAGGAGTGATCCCTGAGTGCAGTGACTGAAGTGAGCTCTGAACACTACTACATGTGTCCCTCCCCATAACCACCCCCCCAAAAGAAGTAAAGAAAAATAAATTGACTGAAGATCAGGGAATGGTTAAGCAATTGAAATGAAATTATAACTACTCATATGAGCAATAGTTTTGCCATTGTGTTGTCTGCTTAGTTTCTTTCTATCATTTTAATGGATAAGGGAAATTCTTCCAAGAAATCACAAAACTCTAAAGAGTGATTTTGATGAAAAATGGTAGTCATTGAATGGAATGATACATTGCTCGTTATTGAGGTTATTGATTTTCCTTTTGCTGTCTTGAGTCATCTTTGCTGAGTTATAATATCTTGGAGTAATCATAGTGTTTTTCTCACAGTCTGATTGAAATGCAGTTTTAATTGCAATTGCCAGTTCTTAAGAAACTATATCTAAATATAGCATTAATCCTTCTTGTAGGAGATAGAGTCTGATCATTTTGGATTTTATAAAGGTGGACTGAGCGCTCTAGCAAACTTTAATCATGCTCATTCTTTAATCAAAATTATTAATTCTAAAAGCAGGCACAGGGTAATACCATGTTATTAAAATGTGTCAAGGATACTTGACATGATTATTTTTATTTTTGCACAGGTTTGTAATAAGTAAATTTTATAAGAAAGAATAAACGGGATAACAATATTAACTATAAAACTTAGTTAACCATGGGGGGCCAGTGAGGTAGCGCTAGAGGTAAGGTGTCTGCCCTGCAAGCGCTAGCCAAGGAAGGACCACTGTTCGAGCCCCCAGCATCCCACATGGTCCCCCCCAAGCCAGGGGCAATTTCTGAGCGCTTAGCCAGGAGTAACCCATGAGCATCAAACAGGTGTGGCCCAAAAACCAAAAAAAAAAAAAACAAAAAAAAATCTTAGTTAACCTCACCAAACTTAGTCATTAGCCTTAAATAGTTCTAGAGACTTCCTGAGCTAAGGATTTTTGAAGACACAAGTTTTATTTTCAAAAAACAAAACCACCAAATAAAATGATTAGAGGTTTATAGTAACATGTTATGGTATTGGGTATAAAATGTAAATATCATTGCATGATGAACTAAGAATTCATTTTAGAACAGGTATTCCAAGGAGAGATCTCTTGGGGAATGATATAAATTCAAATATATTCATCTTATTTTTATGTAAATATATTAATCGTAAATATATTAATCGTAAAGTAGCCAGGATTCAAGATTAGAAAGGTACATTATTAAAGCTTAAGCCTTTTTCATTTCTTTGAATTCTGAAACTTTTGCATTTTGTTCCAATATTCTACTTTGGTGTATGTGAGTTGATATACATATTATAAATGTGTTAGATTGATAATAGATCATTCTAAATTTAGTCTATAATCAGATTTTTTACAACTCTTGTAATTCAGCGTTGGAAATTTTACCACCTATTATTGTTAGGCCTGATCATTATTTATTTCAACTCAATGTTCATGTGAATTTTTGCTCCTGGTACCATCCACTTTTTTTTTTCTCCTCAATTTATGAGGCAGATCAAGATGATTCAAGTTCTGTAGTTCTGTTGAGTAAAAAAAAGCTGGGAGGGGCCCCTGTATCAATATCAATTTAGAAGAAGAAAGGGGAAAAGAAAGAAGCACAGAAAAAATACACAAAAGCTACAATAAGAACAACAACAGAAATAATGGAAGGAAGGCTGGTGTGCTAAGGCTTTGTGCCCTTTTTTATTTGCATAGGCACAGTAAGTATTGGAGAAATTAGAAAGGGAATTCCCTTTGCCTACAATATACAGGGTTTCTCCACCCTTGATGTATACTGTCATAGGAACAACTACAGGCTCCAAACATGCTCATTGTCAAACCCCAAAGTCTTTTTAGGGTGCCAGGAAATGGTGCTCAGTTGTGGCTGACAAAATTGGTCCTCTGTAATTAGAGATCTTGGTATTTTCACAGGTCATAGAACAAAGCCTAGGATTAAGTCTTTATGGTTCTAGAAGTTCTGCTCCATCAAGGTTGTTATGTAATAAGTCTTTTGTAATTAGTGATGTTGGTTTTTGCACAGATCTAAGGTGAACCTAAGATATAATCTTTCTTTATGGTTCCAGGAGTTTTGCTCAGTCATAGTTGTCAAAGTCAGATCTCTGGAATTAGAGATCTTGATTTTTGTTCAAATCCTAAGACAAAGCATAGGCTAGGGCCTTTCTTATTGAACCCAGGAAAGTTCTGACCACTCATGGTTGTCTAAGTTAGTCTTATATAATTAGTGATCTAATTTTTGCACATATCAAGGACAAAGTGTCTTCTGATTTCATCTTACCATTAGGTGATGTGATCAGGCTACCTGCACTTAGATTAAGTTGTTGTTTCCTCCTCGTCAGGATGTCGACCCCATGTATCAACCAGGAAAGTTGATGCCAGAGCAGCAGTAGGAACTCCCCTGTGGGGGTGTGTCTGGTTCCTGGTGCTATTGCCAGGAACTGTGTCCATTCTACTGTTTGAGATTTGGAGTTCGTGGTTGGACAGTCACTATTGGATATCATGGAGTGTTAGTTCCCATGACACATGTTCGGGGGAATGTGCCCCTGTATTATAAACTTTATGAGTCCTTATCCCTAGTATATAAGAGCTTGTTTCTATACATAAGATTTCCCCTTTTTTAGTATGCCTGTGCAAAAGGGAATGGTGCCTTATTATTTTGCTGGTGCATTTCGGGGTAAGAATGACAGGCTATACAACACCTGTGCCCTGGTTTTGACGTAAGCTTTTATCCCAAGCAAGACTTTTTCTTCTAGAATTTTGTATCAAGCAGAACCCAAACAAGTAAAATTTTAAAATATGTATAAAAATAAAATGAAAAAATGAAAAAAATAATTTTTTTAAATTTTAAGAAAAAAGAAAGAAAAAAGATGGAAGAGGATACTTTTACATTTGGAAATAAACATACTAAGAGGCATAGCTATTGAGGTATTAAACATACAAAGAAAATATAGATATCCTCATTAAGTCTTTTGAAATATTCTTGGGTGGGATGAAATCCATGACCCATTTCCATCCCACAGCTTGGCCTTGTTAGGTTTGAGAAATGGTTTGTAGCAATAAGGGATCAGATAGTGTCCTTGAGCTGGGGCTTCTTCTGGGGCTGAATCTGGTAGCATGCAACAGTTCACATTGAGTGTGTGTGAAAAGTGCCAGAGAGAATGAGTCTGCAGGAGTGGTGATTGCAGCTTCTTGCTGTGGCCTGAGATGTGTGACTAAGAGCGTGTCCTTTTGCTCTGGGAGTGTGGTGGTTTATTGGGATTGATGGTCGGTCTCAGTACCTAATGATTTAACAACTGAGGGTTAAATAAGGAGGGATAATGGATCAGGATTGTGGGGACAAAGCGATATAAGGAATTATGAAGGAGGAGGGTGGATAATATATAAGAGGGATATATATATAGTATAGGCATGGATTGTTTACAGTAAAGGTTGGGCAGACAAAGAGGAGTCCACTGTATATAAACTCATACCCACTTAGCGACAGATGTTAGAGATCTTTTCATAAATTGTTGTTGAGGTCTGAGTGCTTAAGAAATAGTTGAATTAAGAAAAGATAAATAGCTAAAATATAGATTAGGAAAGAAAGAAAAAAGATAAGAAGGAAAAGAATAAAAATTAATAAATAAAAAATGGAACCGACGCCTCGGAGTGGGAAGGATTTCCAATTTCTAGGCACTTCATCATTGACAGGGGTGAACTTTGCTAAATGAAGCTTTAAGGTCAGATTGTGTCTGGAAGATTTTAGGATAAGCATAATTTTCATGTCTAGAGTACTAAGCACTATGATAGTGAGCATTATAAGAGGTGTCTACTCTATGTAGTTTCATCTGCTGTGTCTTGTGCATTGAGGTTCCCTTTCCTCAAAGGTAACTGACAGCATGGGCTTTGTGATAGAATAGTAACATAGTTAAAAATAAAGAAGAAGAAAGAGGATGGAAGAAGAAAATAGAAAGAAGAAAAGAAAAGAAAAAAGGGATAGTAGTAATTTGCAAAAATACTCAATGAGTTGAACCAGTATCAAAAGTCTGTGGTATGCAATTATCTGCTTTGGTGGCCTCAATGCTTTAGGTCATATGCTTTAGGCCTGAATAAAAGACTTAATCAAAAGGAAATGCGTAAGGTTAAGTATCAAATTGCAAAAGTAGGGTGCCCACCCTATATCATCACAAACCACTGTGGACAAAGAAGCTGAAGAGTTATTTATATACCTTATAAATTTAAGACATTAGGACATATTGATAGTAAGCACTGAGCAGGGTCCCTGGATTCCAATCATATTCTGCACCTAGATCTGTGGAACATTATTATAGGCCTTTGTATTGAGAGGCTGATTGAACATCTGTTCACTGTTTTCTATTGTTGCTGGTTTCTTTATGGTATAAAAGATCTTAGAGGCTTTGTGTTTCACCCTTTTCACCTGATTTGATTGCTTCTCACTATATCCTGGCACCAAAGGTGTTCTGAAATTCTACCATTTAGACCGTTGTGTTTCTTCATGGAGTAGTATATGTATATATGATATATATTCTAAATACCTCAGGTAAGTGCTATCATTCTGTATTTATCTTTGTTTTTCTGGCTTGCTTCATTTAACATAATATTTTTAGCTCCATCCCGGTTGCTGCAAATTGCATTATTGTATCATTTCTAACTGCTATGTAGTATACCATTGTGTACAACTACCACATCTTCATCTGTTGTTGGGCATTTAGGTTTATCCAATCTTGGCTATTGTGCTGAATGCTACAATGAATAGTGGTGTGCATACATGTTTTTGGATGAATGTCTTTCTATCTTGGGGATAGATTCTCAAAAGCACAGTTGCTGGGTCATATGGCAGCTTGAGTCTGAGTTTACTGAGAAGTTTCCATACTGTTTTCCATAGGGGTTGGACAAGGCAGCATTCCCACCAGAAGTGGATGAAAATTCCTTTCTTACTATATCCTCACAACAGAAATTAACCCCATTATTATTGATGTGTGCCATCCTCACTGGTGTAAGGTAGTACCGCATTGTTGTCATTATTTGGATTTCTCTAATGATGAGTGATATAGTGAACATGTATTTATGTGTCTATTCGCCATCTGTTGGTCTTCCTTGGAGAAATGTTTATTCATTTCTTCTTCCCATTATTCTTTGGCTTTATTAGGTTTTGTGGAGCTAACCCTTGTGAGTGCTTTGTATATCCTAGATCTCAACCCTTTATCTGATTGCTGACTGAGAAATCTTTTCCCATTACATTAGCTATCTTCTAATTTGGTGGGGGGCCACACCCGGCTGTGCTCAGGGGTTACTCCTGGCTGTCTGCTCAGAAATAGCTCCTGGCAGGCACAGGGGATGATGTGGGACACCGGGATTCGAACCAACACCTTTGGTCCTGGATCGGCTGTTTGCAAGGCAAACACCTCTGTGCTATCTCTCCGGGTCCTCTATCTTCTATTTTTAACCAGTGTTTTCTTTCGCCATACAGAAACCTTTTAGTTTGATGTAGTCCCATTTATTTAGGTTTGATTCTGTAGCTCTTGCCATTTGCATTGTATCTTTAAAGACTTTTTTGATATATAAGTCTTAAAATGTTCTGCCTATTTTCTTCTCAATGAAATTTATAGATTTGATTCTGATTTCAAGGTCTTTAATCCTTTTTGAGTTGATTTTTTTGTATAATGTGTGAGGTACGGATCAATCTTTAGTTTCTTACAGGTTGTTATCCAGTTGTTCCAACACCAGTCGTTGAAGGGACTACCTTTATTCCATTTCAAGTACTTGGCTCCTGTGTCAAATATTAGTTGATGGTATATTTGGGGATATGTCACTGGATATTCATTCTGACTCAATAGTCTGAGATTCTGTCTTTGTTCCAGTACCATGCTATTTTGATCACTATGGCTTTATAATAAAACTTCAGGTTAGGTAAAGACTTGTCACCCAGTTTCTTCTTTTTCAGTATAGATTTGACTAACCTAGTTATTTTTTGGTTTCATACGAACTTTATAGCTAATTATTATAATTCCTTGAAAAATGATGTCAGAATTTGGAGAGGGATTGCATTGAATCTTTATAGTAATTTAAGAAGTTTTGATACTATTGATCTTCCCACTCATGAGCATGGGATATTCTTCCATTGAATTAGGTCCTCTTCAATTTCTTTCTGGAGTATTTTGAAGTTCTCATGGTATAGGTTCTTCACTTCTTTTGTCAGCTTGATTCCTAAGTACTTGATATTTTTAGATGCTAGTTTAAATGTGACGGACTCCTTAATCACTTTCTCCTCTGCTTCATTATTTTTTTATAAAGAAAAGATACTGTCTTTTGTGTATTGACTCTGTAACTGGCCACTTTGCGGTAATGGTTTATTGCTTCAAGGAATTTTACTGTGGACTCTTAAGGGTTTTCAATGTATATCATATTATCTGCAAGAAAAGATAGTTTGACTTCCTCTTTCCCTATTTGGATTCCTTTGATTCTCAACTCTTGTCTGATTCCTATTGCTAAGACTTCTAAAACTATGTTGATTAAGAAGGAAGACAGTGGACAGCCATGCCTAGTTCCTGACCTTAGTGGAAATGCTTTCAGTTTTTCACCATTGAGGATAATATAGGGTGTGAGCTTTTTATAGATAGTTGTAACTATCTTGAGGAAGGTTCCTTCCAACCTTATTTTGCTGAATATTTTCATCATGAATGGGTGTTGGATTTTGTCGAATGCCTTCTCTCATTGGTTGATATGATTATGTGATTTTTGTCTTTCTTATTGTTGATGTGGTGTATATGACATACATATACATATGATTTGCATATGTTGAACCATCCTTGAGTTGAACAATCCTGAGTTGAAACCCACTTGGCAATAGTGTAATTCTTTTTGATGTATTGGATTCTGCTTGCTAATTTTTTTTTGAGGATTTTACATCCATGTACATTAGTGAGATTGGTCTATAGTTTTATTTCTTTGTGGTGTCTTTTCCATCTTTGGGATGATAGTAGTATTATCCACATAAAAAGAGGAAGGATTCCTGTCTTTTTAATGATTTGGAAGAGCTTGAGGATCAATGGTAGTGTGTAGGGTTGTTGTGTTACAATGGAGTTTGGTTTGTGTAAGTCATCTCTGATAGTTCATTTAGAGACAGGTTGGTTAGTCCAAATAGTGCAAGTTCTTTTTTTCTGAGAATGCTTTTAGTCTTTCCTTCCATATGTATGAGAGTTTTGCCTGGTACTAGACTCTATGTTGAAAGTTTCTTTCATTCAGTAGTTTAAATAAGTCATGCCACTGTTTTATTGCTTGAATCATTTCAACTTGGAGATTTGGTTTGATTCTTATGTTCTTTAATTTGTACTTGAGGTCTTTTTTTCTCCCTTATTACTTCAAGGAATTTCTCTTTCTCTTTGTTTGTAACCATTTGGATTACTATGTCTTGGTTTTGGTCTATTAGGGTCTATTTTATTGGGAACTCTTTTCGCCTCCTATATTTTACATGTGCCTCTTTTCAGAGGGTGGGAAATTTTTCTTCTGTTATTTCCTTCACTACTTGTTTTCTCCCTGTCTGTTTTTCCTCCCCCTCTAGTCTACCTACAATTTGTAGATTTTTTTTTGTCCTTGTTCATTAATCACCTCACAGTATCTTCCAATGTTTTGTCTCATTTCTTTGTTGTCTTTGTTGCTTCTGGCTCATATTTTGTCCTCAAGTTCATCCAAATAATTCTCTATGTGTGTAATTTTGCTATTAAGGCTTACTAGCTTGTATTTTAGTTCCCTCAATTTCATTTGTATGGACTGTCTCATTTTTTAATAGAGTTCTTCTTGGATTTGAATGAATTCTTTGTCTATAGATTTCTTAATTTCTTTAGTTAGTGATTCTTGAATTCCATTTCTTGGACATTAAATGCTGATTTTAGGTCCTCATCTATGAAGTATTAAATGCTGAATTCAGGTCCTCATCTATGAAGCACTTTTGTTTTGGAGGACTTGGTAATCTATTAGGATTTCTCTCTGTATCCCCAGCTACTGGTATCTTCCTTAGTTTACCCATTGTTCTTTGCATAGGGTGGGTTAAGGTGCTGGGATTTCAGGGTTATTTTTTTGTTTTTGGGCCACACCTGGTGATGCTCAGGGGTTACTCCTGGCTATTCGCTCAGAAGTCGCTCCTGGCAGGCACGGGGGACCATATGGGGAACTGGGGGATCGAACCGCGGTCCGTCCTAGGTTAGCGCAGGCACCTTATCTCCAGCGCCACCGCCCGGCCCCCCTTATTTTTTATTTTTAAGTGAGATGTTTGATTGTGTAGGTGGTGGTTGGAGGTAGATCTATTTTAGGATTTATTTACTCAGTGTGCACACACATTTACTCAAGTATGTTAGAAGTGTTAGAGTCTAGTTAGTTAGATTTTGAGGCTAGTTATTTTCAAAGGGAGATAAAAAGTTTGGCCTGCTCTGCCTTGGACTGTCTGGTGTAGTCTTAAGTGTCAGTGGGGTTTGTAGGGCAGCGAGCTTATTACTAGTGTGTATATGTACAGCTCCTCAGTGGCTGAGGCACAGTGATGATGTTGCTAAGCTCTCCTTTTTATCTGTGCCCTGGTAAGGTCATATTTCTCCTGTCTGTTGCCTGTGTCCTGCTCTCACACTCTCACTAGAGTTGCAGGGACTGAGGCACTGCGATGTGGTAAATTTTTACCACATATTCAACCATTAAAGAAAAATTTTAGAATGATGGCTCAATATATGACATTTAAGAACATATTTACTTTACACATTATGCAAAGGCTCATACATTTTCTT
>PVKC010017003.1:0-20457 GCA_004027635.1 Crocidura indochinensis
ATGACCACAATGAGAGGACTATGAAGTGGCCAGGGAAGTTGTCTTGGCCTGTTTAGTAATGCCAGAGTCACAAAAGGGGATTCAATCAATTGCTCAGCAATTAGCCATTATGAGATGGGGAAAAAAAAATCCAATTGACTGTTTGGTAGAGCAGGAAGTGTTTTAAATGTCACCACAGTGAGAGAAATATTTGAAGATTTGTCTTCATAATGGTTAACTAATTACAATCTTCAAATTTTATTGCCTTGGAAAAATAACTCAATTCAACAGACAGAATATTAACACTTGAGGCTATTTCTCCTTTGTCTTAGTTAGCGTTAGGGGGAGGCATGTAAATGGATCAATTCCTAGAATCTAAGAAGACCCCACTCCAAATGAATGGTTTCCCGGAGGGATAGTCAACGTGCTATTCATCATTTTATCATCTGGATGGACCTAGTGTGGGGTGGGGGCACAGCAGGAACTTGAAATTGCTGGCTAAATGAAACCAAAGTGGAAAAAAAAAAAAAGCTCTGGGCCTCTTTCTGAGCCCTTGGGACCTGTTAAGTGAAAAACTAGAACTCTATGCTTTTGACTTTGTCACAGTGAAGGATTCTCTGTTATGTTGACCACCTGGTGTCTTATATATCACCCACATTTTTCCAAGAGAGTTAGCTTATGCCAACCCATGTCACCCCTCACTTTCCTTCTGCCAGGGAATCTGCTTCTGGACAAACCGAACCTATTTCTCTGATCTTACATGAGGTGATTTCTGAATCAACATCTGTCTGAAGTCAGGCTCAACTGTATGCTCTCCACCCTCAGCATTATCCTGCTTTAGCAGGTGGTGAAGTCTCTGGCCTGTATTGGTCAAATAGAAAGAGGATGTTTGTGGCTCTCCTCTTTGGTTACACAGACATACTCTGTCTAGAGAACAGTAAGAGGCCGAGGTTCAAATGGGAACTGAAAGAACAATCCTTAGAAGACAGAATCCATTGGTTCTAAAACTAGGCATGCCTTAATTTTCTGGTTATGGGGTATAATTTCCCCTGTTACAGGGTGTCTGTTGGTAAATTCCTGTTTACTTCAACTATTTGAGTGTGTTTCTGTCACAAACGACCCTGAAATCCTGACAGAAAGAATCCTTTTACAATGACTTTGGTTTTGCCTAGTTAAAAAAAACAGAATAAAAGGAAGTGCTCAAGGCTGAGAAAATAAATGAGGAGGCAGTCAGTCAAGGTGGTTAAAACATTGCAATAAATATGGGTAGAACCTTAAAAAACTGAAGTTGAACATTCCTGTTACACAGGAGTGATCCTGCATGAGAAATTGGAAAGGAATCTCATGGCAAGGAATCAAGATGGTGGAAAGACAAAGGAGGCAAAAATCCACAGGGTCCCAAAGTCTTAAGGGGTCTGAAATTAGAATGGAAACCACCTACTGAAAAAAATGCAAAGTTTCTATGACCCGATTTAAGACTATTTTAATGATTTAAGACATAATTTTAATTTTATTTTAGTTTCAACAGATAGATGAGTTCCTTTCTCAAATATTTCCATCAAATATGGCAAATGAAAGTGGCGAATATGCCCATGTTGTGTGGCTAATCAGAGTGAGTTGAGGAATGTTCTTGAAGCTTGATGACGGAGCTCCCTCTGCTAGTAGAAGTTTGAAACACAGGCTCGGTTCCCTCCAGCCTCACTCCTGCTTCTTCCCTAGCTCTCCCCCAGGTCTTGGAGCCATGAAAACACATCTAACAAATATGAGAGAAAAGAGAAAGTGGAGAAAGTGACAAGCAGCTAAGGAGGACAGTCAACCATAAAAAATTGTGTTTAAAGTTTTATGATCACTCATTAATCTTAACCACCTCCATCTGAAAAGAGAGATTCATTGTCTTTTCAAATAGACAAAAATTCAAGTGGATGGGAAACAGCACTCATGCTGATGCCAAGAGAAATTCTCATGTCTGATGTTTCCTATGGGCATTTAAGAAAGGAAAGTGTTGCAGGTCAGACCCAAGGCCAAAACCAGAGATAGGGCTTTCAGCAGGGTTTTCAGCAGATCTGGACCAAGCTGCCATTTGTTCTAGAAAATGAGGGAGGATGCCTACTTTCTCATACCCACTGCACCCCCTTCTCCTTCTCCCAGGATCTGCCCTCTCTCCACACCCACAGTCTGCCACTGACAAGGGTTCAAGGTGTTTTCTCAAGACTTCAAATATGACCTCTCTATTAGAATAAAGTTCAAAGTCCTTCTGAGTAAAGTATCAGGTGCTCATAAGCTGACTGTAACACCTCTTCTGTCTCACACTCCTTGTGCATTATGGTTGCTTCTAGTACATTACAGATACAGTCCTGCCTCAGACTTTTGCCCTTTTTCTTAGGTGTATCCTCAGTGCATTCCTGCACTCCCTCCCATTAGCATGTCTCATTGAGGGTCTTCCTAGAAACACTATTTGACATTAACCTAGCCCCAATTTCAGCTGATTCTTCTAATCCCTTGCCAGTATTTATTTTTGGTTTATTAGCTTCTTTTCCTAGAAGGCCTCTGGGCTGGAGACATGGTCTGCCCATTAACTGTATCATAAGGACCTATAGCACTGCTGACTGACTTTTAGGTTCCCCTGAAGCTCTTGTTGTAAACCATTGTCTCTTGGTCACAGAGTCCTGCTCCTTCCAATAACACATGGTCCTTGATTTCCCATAAGAGCAGAGCCTAAAGGCCAGGAGAATCCAGGCAGTAGTTATAGATTGTGTAGCACAGGGGTAGACTCTGGAATTTGGGGTTCGAATGATGAACTTCATGGCTTGGCATACCTCAGAGTTTCATCACAGACACCCTGAAACAGAAGCTATTGATGCTAGATTTTGAGAGGATCTAATAAGGAAAATCCAAGCACAGCTTCATGAAGGGCAGTGGTTGGAATGCCTTTTTCCCTTATAGTGAGTGTTGCAAGGACACACCAAATAGGCTCCTCCTTTCACTTAAAACCTCCCTGCCCTTTTTTTCTTCACAAGGTCCTGTTTCTGTGAACAGTACCTCATTCTTGAGTTCAGACTCAGGATCAAAATGTAGCCTCATGCTGCCCATTATTGCAAGTCAAGTTTGAGGATCACCTATGGTCTGGTCCTTAAGGAGGAAGATGGGGGATGAGAAAGAGAGGAAGAGGTGGAGGAGGAAGAGAGAGAGAGGTATGGGAGAGAGCAAGACTGGACACCTGCTGTACTATCTCTCTGTCTACTAGCTCTCCTAACTTAACCCAACAGACCTCACCCTTAATGTTTATGAGTGAATCTTACACAGAGGTGCATTTCCTATGACTGGAGTGGGGTTGGGTGGCCAAACTTCTCTAGAATTTGAAAGACCACGATGTACCCTTACAAAAATACATTGAGAACCCTGTTGATGACCCTTTCAGTAAAGGCACTTGGGTACAAGGCACCTTCAAGTCAAGGTGTTCTCTGAAGAGAATATCTAAAGGCCTTATGGAAACAGCCTTGGGCTTCTGGTGAGTTTGTCAGCTCCTTGTACAGAGTGGAAGCAGCATCAAAGGTGAAGGCTGGTGCATCCTGAACATGGTATGAGACATGAGGGAACCATGGGAATGGTTGAGGGTCTGCCTGAATCTCAGAAAAGCTCTGGGACTACACTACAGGGTGCAGTACCCCATCTAGAGTCTGACTCTCAGTAAATGCACAAGATATATGTTGAGGCACACCCCCTGCTTGACTCTCTATACACATGGCACAGACATGTGTGAAGTCCAGAGAGGCCAGTAATAACTATCTTTTTCCAATTGGTCTTTTGCCCTCTAAATGAACTGTAGATCTCTCTCTCTCTCACTCATTCTCTCTCTCTCTCTCTCTCTCTCTCTCTCTCTCTGTAGTGGGAGATAAAGATTTGGTTTGTACTCAAAAAATCCACTCCTAAAGGGTATTCAACCAGACCCAGACAATGACAACAACAAAAACAAACAAGAGAAGAGCTACTTATGAGGCTTTCTTGAAAGATCTATGGACCAATAAATCTTTAAAAGAAAGATGATCAATGTGGAATGGAAAAATTCTCATTTGGGACTAAATGCTATTTATTATATTTTTAAAAAGAAACTTCTATAAAGCCTGATTTCTTCCACAAGATAGTACAGGAACAAAGAGAGCTGGTAACGGACTTGCAGAAAGATGCAGGGAGGAGTGATATTGGGGTCTGCCAAAAGGGGATACAGCAGAGAATTATGGCAGTATGCAGCCAACACATCACTGCAGGCCAGGAGAGAAGCCATCACTGCTCCAAGTTGTTGCTACTTGTGGTCCTGTTGTTGGTGGTTAAATCAAACAACAGAGCCTGCTTATTTGATTATTTCTATTCTCGTTAATGTTAACCTGCAAAAACAGTTCCAGAAATAGACTGGGTCAACTCTTAAGTGGTAGAAACAGATTTGATGAAACATTTCAAGGGACATGTGTAGGAGGGAATTATATTCAGGAAAACTCCAGATTGAATCTTCAAATACAAAAAAAACCCCTCACAGAACAAAAATACAAAACAAAACACAATCTACAAAAACATATACAAAACAAAACAAAAAACTTAAATTGTTTGTAGTTAAAATTTTCTTGGGGGCCGGAGATATAGCATGGAGGTAAGGCGTTTGCCTTTCATGCAGAAGGATGATGGCTTGAATCCCGGCATCCCATATGGTCCCCCGTGCCTGCCAGGGGCGATTTCTGAGCATAGACCTAGGAGTAACCCCTGAGCGCTGCCAGGTGTGACCCAAAAACCAAAATAAATAAATAAAAAACTTTCTAGCACTACCAGGATATTCTGGTAGCCCCACCTCCCTGCCCTATAATTGTTGGGCTCAGTGATGCCCCAATGCCAGGCACTGACATGAAACTGGCCAGTTCTGGATGTCAGGGTATCACTACAGTGACCTTAACCTCCCCTAGAACCTCCCCTAGAACAGGATTCCTGTCTCCCCCCATCCAACTAGAAAAAATATAATATTTAACACCAAATTTGACAAACAAATCCTGAAGTCTTTCATCTTAACTTACTTTCAAACAGTCTTAATGTGCCTGGGAACGTGGTTGAGGATTTATCCAAAATAGCAACTAGTTGAGAAATTACCTGACACTAGGAAATGGCTTCTAGGCTTCTCAAATCCCCTCCTTGGGCTCTTACCATAAACTCTGAGGTTCTATTATTTTTCTTTCATTTTGTCTGAGAAGACTTTTCACAGAGACTTAGTCATTTGCTCAAGGTCGTACATTGACATTCAAGACAAAGGGGTTCATAGAGAGAATCTAAAGTCAGGAGTCAAGCTACCTAGACAGAAATCTCAGCTTTGCCACCACCATCTTTAGGAATCTGTGTCTTAGTATTTTCATGAATAAATTGGGGAGAATAATCAACTCTATGACACAAGGATAATCATCTCTGAATCATCTCTATGGCAAAGATGTATAAGGTCGGCCTTGTATATGTACCACACTCATAGGAAATATATATATGTATATATAAGTACATAAAATACATATAGAAGGTGCTTAGGCACTGAAAATATAAATGCGATAATAGATCTCCAATGAGGTCAGGTTATGGGTGCAGTATTACTACCTTGGCTTCACCTCCACTTTGTATCAAATCTTGCCATCATTTTCCTCTCTTATGAATCTGTCTTCATTTTCTATTCATTGTGAGATACTCCCAGAAGTGCTTAGGAGACCATGTGGTGTCAAGGGTGGACTCAGTCTCCCACATGTAAAATTTTGAACTTGAACCTTTTGAGCATCTCCCCTAGATCTGAGCTTTACTTTGATTTGCAGTAAGATGCACAGGAACTCACTCTCAGTGAAAAGAAAGGTGGCAGTTTTAATTTCAAGTGTTAAAGATCTGTTATTGGAGTCCAAGGTTAACACAAAACCTCTGGTGTAAAAGGTTGCCACTTTGCAAACACCAGACAGGATAGAATGTGAAGAGATGGTAAAAACCAGATTTGGAAACCCCTACTGAGTTTTGTTCTGGAACTTTGAAAAATGTCTTCTTAATCTTGCTTCAGTCTAGAGACTGTGGGGTGGCTGATGCAGGAGAACTATTATTTCGGACTAGGACTATGCTGTCTAAACCAT
Source organism: Crocidura indochinensis (assembly GCA_004027635.1). Lineage (NCBI taxonomy): Eukaryota > Metazoa > Chordata > Mammalia > Eulipotyphla > Soricidae > Crocidura > Crocidura indochinensis. Next base: position 6,111 of record PVKC010017003.1, read on the forward strand.
GAGTGAGCTGGCTTGGATGGTGATTCTCAAACTGGATAATGGTGTTGCCACAGGCACATGTGGTAGGGATGTGCCTAGAAGACTTGACCAAGATTGTACCCTATTGCTATCTTTTCCTCCCTTATTTCTTGCTCCAACCTATCTCACACCTGCTCTTCTAACCACTCAAGTTCAGCTAATTTGAGTTTTTGATTAGGATTTCCAATAACTCACATGTGTCAAGCACTAGCTCAGATCCTCCTCACACGTTGAAGTTCTGAGATGATAAGGTAGATTCTGACATTGTCCCTGGACCTACAACATCTTGCTCTTCTCCAGATGAGGCCATCATTGAGGCAGAGGACATGCAAAACATCTTGGGACACCATCTTGGCTGTTCTCCAGAGGAGGCTGCCATAAAGGCAGAAGACATGTAAGGCATCCTGGATGCTCACTGCCTTCTGGAGGCAAACTGAGCTCTCTAGTAGTTCAATCCCCAGTGAAACTGCTCGAGAGATCCTGACAGCAGCTGGGCCTCAGCCCGCCAGTGGAGGCAACAAGGATATTCCTGGAGTTTTCGAAAGGACTTGGTGTGTGCCCAATTCCCGTGTGTAGCATCTAACGCACAGATTTAATTATAGATCTTCCTCACTCACTAGTTCCCTAGGAAACAAATCCAGGGCTCATGTCGTGCAGAGAAGGTCAGAGCAAGAAGATAAATATTTTCTGCATATTTGAAACTTTATCTCGAGGTCACAGGGTTTCTGTGCAGCAGATGAGAGCTCTTCAGACAATGGGCCAGCGCTGCTGTGTTGAACTAATATCGACGACCCTTAAAACCTTTTGTGTTTATCTTGCCAGAAGCACTGGCCACTTAAATGATTGAAAAATTTCACTCTCTACCTTTTTTCCCCTTTCTAATACTGAAATACAAATAAGATGAGGAAGTTCTCTTCAACGATTCTTCCTGCTCACTTCAGATAAAAACCATGTTTATAATTAAAGGAAAAAAGATGGAATAAAAGAAAGAACATTCACATAAAAATCCACGCCAATTGGAAACATGTGGCCCTTCCCATCAGAGATCTTTGAATGTCTTGAATCGGGCAGAAAATGGCTACAACTGGCCAGTCAGACTGAAAAAAAGGAAACCAAAGAGGCTAAACAAGAAGCAAAAACAAACCAGGATCCAACCAACGGCACGTTTCTCTGATGGAGAAAGTTCACAGAGCAAAGACCAGCTTTTCCTTCTGAATGGAGCTTGTCAGCTCATCTGACTTTCTAATGCTGTGTATTTAACACTCTGAAATTTGTGCCTACTTGTTCTCATTAGTCCCACTCTCTCTCTTTAAATCCTGCATGAGTGTTCAATGGGAAAACACACGTAAAGTCCTTTGTCAACCCCACAGAGCTAGACAAATGTTAGCTGCCCAATTAGCTAGTTGTAATTTTTTCCAAGCAAGCTTTTAGATCACATTGTGGTAGGCTAACTGGGGACAAAGGTGTCTGCAAATTTCAGATGACAAAACCAAGGAGTCATGGGCAGTCAGTGCCTTCCTGCCCTTTTTTGCAGGTGACTGTATAAACAGATAGGGCCATTGGTAAGAGCCACACAAATACCCCAAGAAGGGTCAAAACAGGTAAGTAAGTTTTTTAATGTAAGCAGAGCACAAGCCCAGGGCAGAAGCAGTTTACATTAGAAGACGAGCTCTGCATTTACAGCATCACTCGAGTTCTCTTATTGTCACAACAACAAATGGCTGATAGCTTCCATGGGCAACCAGAGGCGAGGGGACAAAACAAGCTTTCTGTGTCATCTGGGTCAGGAGAGAGATGACATGGTGACAACTGCCTTGCATGGCAGGAAGCAAGGATGCTGTTTGCTGCCCACTGCTCCTGTCTGAAGCATGGTACACAGATGACAGCTGCTGGGTGAAGGGCACTGGTTAGGTAGGAGCAGGAATAGAGGAGGAATCAGAGAGCACTGGGCAGTGCCTACTTTTTCTGTGTTATTTATCATGGTGCTGGTAGGGTGCTTTTTGGGGTTACAGAATTTGCTGTTACTTAGTAGAATTAATGGATGTAACTTAGGTTCTTCAAGATCTCATATACCATCTTTGCCTCCAGCCTGTGTCCAGAGTCACCACACGGGTAGCAAGGGAAGTTCTGATCACCTGCCATCCTTGATTCCATGGAAAATTTGTGTCAATGTGGCACATGCATGTGTATAGAGACACTCTTGTGTGTACATGCCTATACACATATATACACATAGTCTACTAACTTATTACATCCGGGTCTCCCTAACATCAATCTTTGAGGCAGAGGGCAAACATACCAGATTTGAATATGCACTCCATGAATCTCCCCAGCTCCTGGCTGCCCTTTCCTCTTCCTTATCTCTTTTCAGAAACATCACTTCACTCAACTTCCCTCAATTTCTCCCATCCAGATTCACCATGCACCACTCTGGATCTAAAGAGTTTGGTTTGAGCTCATTCTAATGGTGCTGAGGGATGTTCTTATGGAAGATAAGTCAAAATGTCAAACATTGGATCCTTGAATGTTGGGTCAGGGAAGAGGAATGGAGGCGAGAAGAAGAATAGGGGAATAGAGGGAAGGCCACTAGAATCCTTGAAGTATCCAGGATTTTTACATTTTATTGGGATTTCTGGTCCCATGCATTGCAGTGACATAACTGTGCTATTCTTACTATCCTGAAAGAACAAGAATCTTGGACCCAGGCAGTCTGAAGTGGGGATCAGGCTTAACCAAACACTGCACAAAAGTTCCCTAGTTGATGAGGGGCTCTCCTTCTCACTGTAAAGCATCAAATAACCACACCTGAATGCCAGGGGTAACCCACACAATATCTCAAATAAATACCTAATGGTGTGATCAAAATTCAGCCACCAGAACAACTCCTTGCACCACATCATGAGTTCTAAAATGGATCTGAAATACTCTGGGTGAGGTCAGAATGAAATGTTTGTAATTTACTTCCTTAAGCCAATAATGTCTCCAAATAGGATGATGTTCATTAAATCACTAAGATAGTAATGGATGGATTTAAATCTGCAGTAATAAATTTATTTGGGAGAAGTTTGCTTTTAATAGGACTGTGTTTTCTCTAACAAGTAAAAAGAAAACCATATTTTGTGTGAATTGTGCGTTGAAATAAACAAACAAATGAGTACAGCAGCAAGGATTAAGCAGCCTTTGTCTATTATCAAGAATCATTATCTGTTGATCGTTTTTAGTGGAGTTAAAATTAGCACACAGTGTCTGACAATTAAGCACAGAAACTTGGGGCATGCTTTGGGAAATGGTTCCAAACAATTTGGGATGTGAGAGCCTGTGTTTTATGTAGGATATGCATGAACACCCTTTGGAGCCAACATCGCTGATTACAATGAAGGAAAATATGGTGTAATTCCTTGTGACTGGTCAGAGGATCTATTTGGTTACTGTCAAATAAATCATGGGTACTAGATAGCAATAAATGTTCTAGACTGAGTCTCTTGGGCTCATTCCTTGACCCAGTTTTAAAGAAAACAGATTATGAACTTCCTTAGCTTCCAGAAACTTTATCCCCCCGCCCAAGTCTTATCTCTTGAAGGAGGAAACACAGAAGGGAATATATCAATGCCCAGATTTTCAAGAATTTTCCAATTGGTACTTATTTTTCCCCGAAACACTACAGCAATGAAAATAAACTTAACCTCAAGACCATGGAACTCTTCTAAAAAAGAAACACTAATTGATTTAATGTCATGTGCTGAAGGGAATGATTTTAGATATCAAACTATTATATATAAGATACCAGGAGCAAGCCTAATGGAAGTGAAAAATACCCAAAACTGTGTTTCTGCAAACTTACATTTTTCTACATAACCAATAATCATCAATGATCAAGGCCAATGAAATGTCTCACCAGGGGTGCCCTGAATATGTCCCCAACACAGTGTGGTGTGCCCCTGGGTCCTCCACATCACTGGTCCCTGAGCAGTAAACTCCCTGAGGCAGCACTGTCTGGTATGCCTCCTACAAAAACTTTTAAGACAAAGTTTTGTTTTAAAGAAGGAAAATCACATTATTACGGTCACAGACTATACACTATCATAAGCCCAAGGCTTAAAAACCTTTACCCAAAACAATCATAAAGTAAGTTATTTTCTCCATATGTCTTCTTCTGTGGGTTTTCTCAAATTGAGAAAAATTACCTACTTTGATAAAAACAAATGCTGAACCAACTTTTTGTTTTCATTCTAAGGAATATGCCTTTACTTCTAATTTTTATTAAAAGATTTTTATAATTCATCTGTCATACTCCTTAGAACTATTTTTGACTGACAAGTCACTCTATGCTAATTTTCCATGAAAAATATAATGATTCAATGTTGTATACTGTGAAATAATCAGCAATATGTCTAGCCGATTTCTGTATGGGTCATTACCGAGTTACAATTAGTTTTGCTCCTTTTTTTTTGTTTGTTTGTTTTTTTTGTTTTGGCTTTGGTTTTTGGGTCACACCAGTGATGCTCAGGAGCTACTCCTGGCTATGCGCTCAGAAGTGATCCTGGCTTGGGGGACCATATGGGACGCTGGGGGATTGAACCATGGTCTGTCCAAGGCTAGCGCAGGCAAGGCAGGTACCTTACCTCTAGCGCCACCACCTGGCCCCAGTTTTGCTCTTTTTGAGTAGAAAAAGTGACTTCACTTTTATCCTAACTCTGGAACAATTTTGTAGGAATTTTTGCAGGAAATTTTGTAGACCCTCAAAACCTGTAGAGCTGAATTTACTCCTGGCTTGCTGACACACAAACTCTGTGACTCTGTGCCAGTTACTCAACCCTCTACTGTAAGTCGCCCCTGTCTTGTTAATAGGCAGCAAAAATAACATTTTGTTGGTAGAGTTGAAGAGATCACAGCAGTAAGTGGTGGGACCTGGCCTGGGCTGTAGGCCCACAGGAAATGCCGGTTTTATTTGACCAACACCTACCCATGTCAGGAAATAATCTTATTTACAGAGATTCTTGACTTCCTTATGAGGGTCATTATCCAATGAAGAAGTTTGATGGTTCTCTCTGACTATTGTATTGGCTCTTCTTTTCCAGTTTCATGATCACCAAAAGAGCAGCATTTTATGAATCTTAGGGCATATAGGGTTGTCATTAGCTATCTTTCTTTTCACATTTTTTTAAACTTAAACCATTGTGATTTACAAAATTATTCATAGTTTAGTTTGAGACATACAATGCTCAGGAATAACCCCACTACCAGTGTCACCCTCCCTCTATCAATTTTCCCAGAAACCTCCCATGCCACTACCTGCCACCCAGCATACCATCATAACAGGCCTGTTTTAAATTTTTTGTGTTAAAGTTAGGATCTCATGATTTCAGTGTTATTGACTTTATGTCTTGGGTAGTTAGTTCTATCCTTTCTTAATACCACCAATACACCTGACTTATTGGTCCCTGTTACCAGTCATTTCATATTTGTCTTTCTCCAATTTATTTTACTTCTCTGAGGCTAAGAAGGTTCTCAACAACCCCTGTTTAAACCACGAGGCAAACAGTCTTTCAAAAAAAAACCCACTTCCCTGATATGTTTTTCTCTATGTACAAAAATTCATGATCAGTCTCTGAAATAAGTGCATGTCTGTATTAGTTTTTCAGAGCAACTTTAATAAGTTAGAGGGGGGATAACTGGGCATGTGGGGTCAGGAGAGGTCAAGGCCACTCTATTTGGATATCTTAACAGGCATTAATTACTCGGGGGTGGGGGGGGAAGAGTGGAAGGTATTAAAATAAACCAAATAGTCAATGACGAGATGGATTCTATAGACAGGAGCTACGATTGTTAGGATCATTAGCTGGCACTCTGACATCCAACTAAAAAGCATTATTCATGAACACAGAGTGGGTGAAATTATGCAATCCATTTAAATAAAATCAACCACATAACAGAGATAATTCACAAAGTGATCATTTTTAAAAATAGAAAATTGAATTTCAAATCAGTATTTTAATGGCCCAGTGATCCAAATATTAAATTGATAATCAGGCCACAGTGATTTGCATGAATAGCTGGAAATATGCTTATAATCTTATAATGATCTAAGAAATGCCAGGAAATTCAGTGCTCAGAATGTACTGTGCTATGTAGACTTCTGGAAGGAATCTCAGCCAAGCTCTGAGTTCTCCCTGTCTACTGGGACCTAGAGAGAATCTTTAGATTAGAGAGAAGATGGAAATGACCTTCAGTGGTTGGAGGGAAAGGTCCTATGTGGGACAGTGTTGGAATCACTTCCAAGCAAAGGACATTTGGTCTCAAAGGTTGGCAGTGCTATATGTAGTAAACCCAACTCAAGATCAACTTTCTTCATGGTACAGAATGAGGAAAGGAACTATTACCACCTTAGCCTGTCATTGGACCAACAACAGTTGGTTGTTGAGAGATATCTGGGCTCCTGGTGTCATTTTATTTTTCTAATAGCTTTTGCAGAATTCCTCCACTAGTCTCTACACAACTTGGACACAATATATTCTTCAAGGTCTATTCAATACCTACTTGTGTGTTTAGCACTGGGAACATCAAAGTGAACAAGATGAACACTTTCTCTTTTATGTTCATTGTGTGGTGGGAAAGGTAGACACAAGACAGATCTATAAAGAATTATCCTTGCTCTCACATGGCTGGGGGGACCCAATTTAGTTATATGACACCTGTCCATAAGCCTCCTGTCTCATGACTTACCATGTGTTCCTGCCAAGAAGTCCTATATTATGAAGGAGGCTTTTCAACAAGGTTGGAAATGGTGGCATTGCTCCCTGTCAATGGAGATATAGTAAACTGAGTGTGAATCCTAACAAGGGTAATGATAATATTGACAAGTGGACTGGTGAGAAGAGACCTCTATATTTTGGATGAATAACTTGTTCTGGGTTGATTATGACTGAGTGCTTCACTCAGAGGAAGGGGAATGAGTTGGGATTATTCCACTAGGATCCCACTGGAATGAAGCTTTGGGGAGTCAGGGTCTAATTGGTGCAATGGGGATCAATTTCTTCCCATGAGGAATTAATGAGGAAGACAAATAAAACTTGAAATGTCCTGCTGAGTGTGGTATAGACTTGGGACAACATTATCAATTGTGGAATTTAGATAAAGAAAAGCAGCATCTATCTTAGTATATACTTGCGACCTCTCTGACTACTTTAGGATATACATGTGGTCTCTTAGACTATGCTAGTATAAGTTTGTGGCATCAGTCTGTCCTTCCATAGCTCTAAGAGAGTAGCCACAGGTCTTATTTCCCGAGGAAGATTAAAAGATCCAACTCTTCAGTTCCAACTGATATTTTTCATGTTCAGTGGTCAGAGTTAGCTGGTGGCAACTGTCTTGAACTTGTGGACAGAAAACATTCCCATCACCACAGAAATTTCTATCAAAGAACTTAGATTGTATTCAGTATCCCCCCTCCCCATTTTAGGCACCACCTAGGATGCCATTCTCCTGCCTTGGGACTTCAGGACTTCCCTAGATCAGGCTGGCTGATGAGGAAGGAGGTTGAGGTCTGCCTGGATTCAGATGCTGTAGATAATAACCTCTAGTGACAACCCAGGAGCCAAATAACTACATACAGAGGAGCCTTGAGGATTGAAGTCAATGCCTTCAATATCATTATGATAGCAAAGACCAATACCTCAAATTTCAATAGTACATATTCATCCCTGGCCTATTTCCATGCCAATAATTCCTCTTCCAAGAACTGATTCCTGGAAAATTTGGATGATAAAGCTGAGGAGGTTCAGTAGAATATGAGTTACTATATTTGTAAGCAAAAGCACAAGCGCAAAAAGGAAGGTGTGGAGAACAGCAGCACATCATTAGATAAATTGGGGATTCATTTGGCCAACAGGGAACCAAGAACCTTTTCCTTTTACTTCATTATAATTTCTTGCATTTTTTTCATTGAATAAGTTTACTTGTTCCAAGTCATCACCAATTCTAAAGACCAACAGGTAAAGGAGTTGACTGGCCACTTAGTGGTCAGCAGGCTCAAATTAGTTTCTGTCATATGGTAATGGTGTCCCTCCATCCTGTTCAGCTTTCCCTGGCTTCTCTCCTCTTCTTCAACATCTTTTCCTCCAGTTTATGAATGGACTCATTATAAAAAGTAACAAAAAACAATAAAGGGCCAAGAGATAGAGAAGCAAGTATGGCAGTTATTTGCCTTGCAACTGTCCATTTCCAGTTTGATCCCTGGTATTACATAATATGGTGTCCCCTGAGCACCACCAGAAATTATGCCTGAGCACAGCACCAGGAATAAGCCATGAGCACTACCAAATTTGATTCCCAAACCAAACTACAAAAAACCAGGGGCCGGAGAGATAACATGGAGGTATAGGCATTTGCCTTGCAGGCAGAAGGTCAGTGGTTCAAATTCGGGTGTCCTATATGGTCCCCCGAGCCTGCCAGGAGCGATTTCTGAGCATAGAGTCAGGAGTAACTCCTGAGTGCTGCCAGATGTGACCCCCCCAAAAAAAATCAAGAAAAGTCAGTAGAATCACATTAATGATATCTAAATGGTTCTGCCTTCCTTAGTGGGCTATGATGGGGGAGGTGACATTAAGGGGATGGCTCAGTGACTGGATGCCTCTGCCTGACATACCTTAGGCTGTGAGTCCAATCCTTGCTGCCATCCATATATGCAAAGCAATAGACCCCTAACACAACAACTAGGGAGCCACCTCTAGTACTCCAAGTACATGTGTGAGTACTATAGTTGAAGTGTGTGACAAGTAAACACAGGGTATATGAACATGGCAATGCAGGTGAAATTCTGTGAGCACATGTGTATATATTGTAGTGCTTCCCTAGAAAGTCCTATAACCTTGGAGGGGCACAACTGAGCAATTCAAACTGGAGAGCATGTATCCAAGCACTGCCATGGTGAGGAGCACAGCCAGTGTGTGGGCACCAGAACTAGGGTTCCTGGTCACTGCAATGTAGCAACCAAGAAAAAGAAGGAAGGAGACACACACTGACAGCTCCCAGCAAATATGTGTATTAGCTAATGGAAAAGCTCCATTTTCAGGTCAAAGAATCCAATCTCCTGCTTTAGAAATATCTGTCCTGTCTTGCTGTTCTCTCGCCCATCCCAAGGAGAACTGAGATCTGTGGACAAGAATCACAAGCATTATTCTTTAGAAAGTGAAGAATAAGTGGGCTCCAGCAAAAGCCTAGTTGATAGCACTTACTGTGATGATGGAGTCATCTCTATATGCTCCATCCAGAGAGGAATTAGTAGTCAAACATGTTGAGAAAACACCTGAATGAGGTATAGTATGGCTGCATTTTATGTAATGTTAGCTTACTTAAGAGCCAGTAGCCAAAGGTAGCTAGTTGTTCAGGTATTGGCCAATGCAGGGTTGGCATCAGAATTGAGCAGTACCAAGTAGTACCAAGGGCACCTTTTTAGTCAGGAAAAGCAAAGCTCATTGGGACAAGGAGAAGTTCGGAAAGACACCCAAAATCCTTTGTCTCTGCTTTGCATCATTCCCTCAAAGCTTCCAAAAACTCAAAAGCACCATCCAAGATCACTGAAACCTATTGGAAAGACTATGAAATGTATTTTTTACATCTGTGACACCTAGTTAGATGTGACCGATGAACATCTGTGAGCAGCATCATTAGCTAGCACTAATAACAAGGGATGGGGAGCCTCAAGAGAGACAGATGATGGGACTCAGGAGTCAAGACATGCCTGAGTGCTTTGACAGATAATCCAGATCTTTTTGAGAAACTCATTTCATCCTGAACTCGATATTCCTCCACTGGAATGGAAATGGGACTGAAAAATGCTGGGATAGAAATTTCATATCAAAAACCCACCTTAATGCAAAGTTAAATTCTTAAAATATCTGTGTGTTTCACCCCAAAAGGCCCACTCCACTTAAGAGATATGAGGATTCTCTGGACATGCTGCTCCCAGAAGGTGCCATGGTCACCAGACAAAGGAAGTGTCTTTGCTCAGTGCAACAGAAAGCTCAAGACAAGTTCAGTGGCAGCCACCAAAAGGATCACCTGGTAGAAGGCAAAGGGCTGTGGAGATAGTGTTGGGGTAGGAGGGTAGGCCTGAAATCTGGTTTGAGGCCAACCTGTTTCCTAGAGACATCGCTCAGTGAAGACAGGGGGGTCATGATGCTTTGTGAACCCCATATTGTCTAAGGTATATTCATGTAAATTGTCAAAATTAACAAATAGAAACACAAGATTTCCCAGTGCAGTATTTGGGTCACACTTTAACATTAGTCCCTGCTCATCTAAAACGCCTATTAAACAGAGTCTGATATTTCATTGGGCCCCTTTATTCACAAACCACTAGTCCAGAGAGGATTTTTATAAAGTTATATGCCAAAAATTGCTGCTTACTGTAACACCCTCCCTTGGAGACTCCCCAAGATGTTCAAAGCTCAGAGAGGTTCTATAGAAAACACACAGTTGATTTAGGTTCGATTCTGGGCTGGCACCCCTGAATGCAGAGTCAGGAGTAGGCCATGAGCATTGCCTGGTGTGGCCCCAAAACAACCCCCCCCAAAAAAACATAAAACCCACAAATAAACATGAGAGAGACTATCTTAAGAGAATGCAGGAGGAATTTAGACTTCAACTAAATTTCTAGAAAGCACTTTTTATGCACCACAGCTCTTCACTCATCATGTAGGCCTGGATGAGAGAGAGAGAGAGAGAGAGAGAAAGAGAGAGAGACAGACAGACAGAGAGAACAAACGAGTTGCTAGCATACTAAAACAGCAATATTTAATCTCATTTACTGATCTGCAGTCAAGTGAACTTCAAACCCTTGCAAGAAAGGTGTGGGGAAAATGTCTATTTTCTCACAACCCCATGTGAAGGCATGTTGCTGGGGATTCAACATATTTTTTCAGAAAGATATTCAGGTGGGAAGAGAATGGGAGGGACAAGGTGTGATTTGCAGTGTCTTTTTATTTCCTGATGGTCTGTAGGCAACTGAAGCCAGATACAGGGAATGAACCCAGAACCACAGATGTCTGTAGTTTTAGTGTGGATGGCTCTGTGCCAGCCCAAGTCTCTATGCACAGTGTCTGACAAATTTTAATTCAGGAAATAGATTATTTGTGAATACCATTTGACTGAACTGAGTGGCCTTATTAGAGATGGGAGTTCTGGAGGGGAGAGACAGAGCCATGGGAAGGGGACAGAAATGAGGGAATGAAGCTTAGGCAAAGGGTGATTGATTTGGCATTTTTAGTAGATGTTGCTTTTTCACTCTCTCACTTTTCAAGAAGCCTGGTTCTATCAATCTTGGAGCATTTTGTTAAATCAGGGAAAGAACATCTGCATATATCTCCTATACTGCTTATCTACATTTTTGATAAATAACGTTGGGAGTTGTTGCACTTTCAATTCATTCTATGATGAATAAACCTTTATACTTCAGAGAGATGACTGAGATGGATGCTTTACCTCATGAAACCATCTTTGAAGAACTAAAGTCTGTTCAAGATGCCGATAATTTGAAACTCTAAGAATAGCAGCTATGGGGAGAATGTGATAAAATTCAAGTGTGTAAGGGGGAATTAGGACTTATCCAGGCTTTGGCCCTGGCTCAGCAGTACCTCTGATTGGAAGCAGCAATGCCATGGGCCTTCTCTAGCCACCTGTCTTTTGATTCAGAAACTTTGGGACTTCACCAGAACCAAGCAAACTTTTCTCTGCATAGCATGTCTTACCATCGCTGACCTGACCATATCCACAGCATGATAACAGTTGTGAGAAAAATCACACCTAAAAATGACATATGAACATTGTAAGATAAAACCCCTAAATATCTGAAGTTCCTTTTGAAATAGCACATTTAAACAATTAGAGCTTATGTCTTATCTTTCTGTAGTGCTTACATCTTCATTTTTGGTGTACACTGTTCCCTCAGCTCAATACTACCAAAGTGCTGCAGAACCTCTACCCATATCCTTGTGTTACTTCTAGCTCACTTCATCACCACCTCCCACTCTCCCCCTAACCTAGGATAAAACATGGGCAACCCATCATATATGAAGGCCCATGATAAAGCTACAAGTGTTAGAACAATGTGGCACTACTAAAAAATTAGTAGCTGGGAGTTGGAGTGATAGTACAGTTGGTAGAGCATTTGTCTATCATGCAGCTGTCCTGCATTTGATTCCCAGCATCCCATGTGGTCCCCTGAGTCCATCAGGAATGATTCATAAATGCAGATCCAGGAGTAACCCCTGAGTGCCACTGGGTGTGGCTCCAAAACAAAACAAAAATTAGTTGATGGGATGATCTTAATAAAATTTTGTATATCTGAATGCACTATTGTGTAAAATGTAGCACAAATATAGAGCTGGAGTAGGTATTTAAAAAAATACTGGAAAGTAAACACTCAAATGGACTTCAGGTTAAATCATACATCAAAATATAATCTAGGTGAATTAAAGAAGCAAACATGGACAGGAAGCCTTTAAACATTTAGAAAAACTATTAGTGACTATTGGTCTAACTCTGTTCTTGGACTAAGAGAAAGTCACTATTAGTACAAGAGAATTTGTCATTAAACAAATATGCTATGGAGACCAGAGATATAGCACAGTGGGTGATCTCAAAAACAAACAGAAAGTTAAAATAATAGTGTTCTGTCTGACTAAAGACTTAAAAAAATCAATGTATGAAAGTCTCAAACAAAATTAATTCAAACAAAAAGCTGGCAAAGAATTTGCAACACATATGTGACAGACAAGAGATGGATGTCCACTGTAAATAATGAGTCCCCAAATCAATAAAGAAACCATTAACACCCAAGTAGAAAAAGAAAATTGGAATGCATAGGGTATACTGTATAAGACCTGGAAAAAATGAACAAAAATTATTTCTTAAGTAAAAGAGGAAAAAGTAATATGATATCCTGACAACGAGGAAAATGGGAACAACTTGACCTAAGAGCAGGTTATCCTACCACACCAGGTAACGATAAGACAAAATCAGAAGACTTGTCACCCTTTGGTGGGTCCAAAAGCCAAGATCGCGATTTACAGATGACTGGGTGCTAGAACCATGACCGGATTGTATATATCCTGGGACCAATAAAAAAGCCCTAGTCTAGAGATTGAGTTACGACCTGCACAACAAACATGATCCCCAGTTCCAAAGGTCTGGCTGAGACAATTGCAAAGGAATGGGTCTTCTGGAAACACAACGAAAGACGCTATCATAGGTTCCATCCTAGGATCAGCGCAAAGAGCAAGACCACCAACCACAGAAGACGGATTAAAATGACACTGAGGGAACAGAACTTCTAGAACCATAAAGAAAGACTTCATCATAAGTTCCACTCCTGGACCTGTGCAGATACTGAGATCTCTAGATACAGAGGTCTGATTTTATCACCCAGGACAGAGCAGAAGTCTTCCAAACACCACGAAATCACCAAGGGGAGAGTAAATGAACCCGAATAGAGTCTATAGTTAATCCCGTAACAATATACTTCAAGGGTGGAGAAATCCCGTATCTCTTAGGCCAAGTGAATTCCTTTTCGAATGACCCCAATATTTACTGTGCCTGTGCAGGAGGGGGAAAAAGGGGCAAAAGCACAAAACATTTTTTATTTTTATATATTATTATTATTTCTTTTTTTTGGGTCACACTCGGCAGTGCTCAGGGGTTACTCCTGGCTTCATGCTCAGAAATTGCTCCTGGCAGGCACGGGGGACCATATGGGGCACCGGGATTCGAACCGATAACCTTTCGCATTAAAGGCAAACGCCTTACCTCCATGCTATCTCCCGGGCCCCTATATTATTATTTTTTAATTATTTTTTATTTACCTATCTATTTTTTGTCGATTTCTTTGCTTTGGTGTGGTTATTGAAGTTGTTGTCTCCATTTATATTTATTTTTTTCCTTCTTTTCTTTTCTTTATGTGCTCTGCCATGCTTTTTTTCTCAAGACCATGGCTTTTTTTGTGGTGCTTATCTTTATTATTGGAGTGCTCACTAGGTATTTTATTTGATACTTCTTTTTGTACTGTTGGGGTGTTTCACCTTCTTTTTCCCCTTCGTCTCTCAAACTGATGAGAGCCTCTAGAAGGATTTCACCCATTTTTGGCTTATTTGATTTTTACCCCAGTTTATTACTTTTCTCTTCTTTAAACAAAACTATATAACTTGAACTATCTAGTCCTGCATTCCAGTTAGTGGGGGAAATAAGGGAGACCAGACAGGTGTAAGACTACTAAGTAGTAAGCTAGGTACAGAGGGGACCACATATTCTAGCAGCCCCGGGGGTGAGGGAGGAG
>PVKC010017004.1:0-13269 GCA_004027635.1 Crocidura indochinensis
TCAACAGTATAAAGACTCAAAGATAAAATTGAGCTGAAATGGTCTCAGAAAGAAGCAGGTTATTGTAGTTTATATTGCATCAGCAAAGAAAAATAAGAGCAAGAAATTAGAATATTTGACTGGTAATAAAGATTGATACTACATAGAGCTTTGGATTCCATTATTCAAAAATTCTGCTTTTATTGAAAGTGCAATGAAAGTTTCTAGAGGATTTTGAAAATAAGAGAAACGGAGCCGTTAAATAGATATATTTTGGCTCATGCATTAAGGACAGAAGTGGGTGAGTAATTCGAATAGAATGAGAGTAGATGCAATGAGATGGAATGGTAATAGATAGGCTTATAGAATTAATCAAATAAAAACTTTATAGAATAGAATAGAATAGAATAAATAGATGACACCCCATATTATACTAGCTACATACAATATAATATAGCAAAATATGATCCTTTCTAGGTGAGAGGAGCAACTTAAGAGGGAAATATATGGTGTTCTATTTTATATACACTACTATCTATCATACATTAGCTCTTTATTATAATTTATAATTTATGTGGTTGCTTTTTTTTTTTTTTTTGCTTGTTTTGGGCACACACAGTTAGTGCTCAGGACTTCTATCCTAGCAGGGATCAGGCGATCGTATGGCATGGCAAGGCAAATGCCCTACATGCTGTCCTATTGCACTGGCCTCACCCCTCTTAACTTCTATTTTAAAAAGTTTATTTTTATTTGGAAACCACACATGGTGGTACCAGGGACTAATCCTGGCTCTGTATTTGAGGGTCACTCATGGTGGTGCTCAGAGAATCATGTAGTATTCGGAATAGAATCAGGGTGTCTTGAGTGCAAAGCCTCTGCAAAATCTTTTTGAGGTTCGTTTTGTTTTAGTATCCTGAGGAAATTGTGGATTGTTTGTTTAATTTCCTTCTTTCTTATATATTGGATAGAATGTCCGTATCTAGACTGGATGCTTCAATCTATTTATTTATTATTGATTAATATTTCTTTTAACAAAAAAAGGCTTATTCATTGCGTTTTCCACAACATCAAAAACAGCATTTCTAAGGCTAATGTGCCCCTTGTTCGACATTCAACCTTTTCTAAATGAAAACTTCATTGAGGAACTTTCAAGATTTTAATCAATTAATTATGAATTTGGTTGATCAGGAGTTGTTCAGGGGTGACTTTTTGTTATATGGTGGTGGGATTGACACTTTCAGTGCTCACTGACCATGTGGTGCTGGCAATTATATCACGTTATTGCCATTAACATTGGCAATAACTTTCACTGTTATTTAGATCTGGCTTTCAGTGGAGAAATGTAGGCTAGAAATATTTGGGGATCATTAATGCTAAATGAGTACGTTAAGCCTGATACTTGATGAACTAAATAACCAAAGAGATAAAAATGGAACAAAGTAAATTCTGTCTCTGTAGTAAACTAATCCTTAGAATCAAAAAAGGTGGGAGAAGAGGTAAGATGTCTGCTTGCAAGAACTAGCCAAGAAAGGATCGCAAACCATGGTTCCATCCCCCGGTGTCCCATACGGTCCTCCCAAGCCAGGGGCAATTTCTGAGCGCTTAGCCAGGAGTAACCTCTGAGCATCAAACGGGTGTGGTCCAAAAATACCAAAAAAATAATTAAAAAGGTGTAGATATTGCAAACAAACTTAAAAGAGGAAAGTAGGGTGAATTCAAAAGATTTTAGGTCTCATGATAATATGCTGCACAGCTAATAAAGGAAGTTGCGGATTATGTTAAGATTTTTTAAGAATAGTTTTTTAAGTCGAGGAAATAGGTAGGTAAATCTGAGCTAGAATTGTCCTGCTTAAGAAAACAGAAAAGTGTATAATGCCAGGATGGGGACGGCCATTGACAAGAAATGCATATATGTTCAGAGACTAGGAGGTATGCCATATGTGGACACAGACTTGGGCATTAGAAGAGCTCATGGAAAATATTTTATGATAATTATATTTTAATAATTAAATTGGAATGAAAAATTTCTATTTGGAATAGAGAAGAAAATGGCTTAGGACTGAAAATATGAGTCATTACTCAACTGTGAAATGAAATAAGCCATGTTATTATAATATTAGTACCTGCAGCATTTAGAGCCAAATAGAGGGCAAATATAATGAATTTAAAATGAAAATTGTAAGTAGTATCTTAGGGGGTGTTGTAAATAGGAGAGAATAAGAGAGATATTTAGTAATGTGGTTGAGTTATGCAGTAGAAAAGTAATTGTATTATTTAACTAATATTGGTACTTTAAACACGCAGGTGGTGTCTGGGAATAAATGTTTCCAGGAGTTTGGGCTTCTGCTTGCCAAACATGCACTCAAGTCTTTATCTATCTCCTCAATACACTAAAATTATTTAGAAAACATATAATTGAAGTCATATTATATTCAATAATAAAATCATAGACATAGGAATTAGGATGTTGTAGTATTGGCAGATTAATCTAATGACAGATCAACACAACTAAAAAGAAATAAAAGAAATTCCAGATGTAGAAAAATACAATAAACATTTGACAAAGGTATTAAAGCAATTCAATAAAAGTTAATAACTCCACAAACGGTATAGGACAATTATATATCTCATGTAAAGATAATAGAAATTTGAAAATTAACACCATATACAAAAATTAATAGATCAAAACCCTAACACAAAATTTAATACAACAAAAATAATAAAAGAAAAATGTGAGGAAATTTGTGTGACCCAGAGTTAATAAGAGTTTTTTAAACTTAAAAAATGTTATAGGAATAGGTCTCAATACACAATACAAAATACAAATACCAATAAATGGACATCGTCAGAATTTAAAAGGCTTTTGTAAGTGAAATGTTTGGTTAATATGATGAGACAAATCAGAAATAGAAAGAGGAGACATATTTGAAATTCACATACTCAACAAAGTATCTGATATTATAAAATCAGTAATGGAAAAATACATTCAAAGAAGTTATCAAAATAGTTGACAGTTAACTATATAAATTATTTATATATGCATATATAATGTGTATATATAAAATGTATATATGTTTCCTTCTGGAAACCTTGGCAGCCATGCCAAAATTCACAACTGCTACCACATCTACCAGTGCCATTGAATCATTTATCACTCAAAAGAGAAGCAAGGTAAGCTCAAAACCTCATGGATGGACCAGTCTTACAGCTAAGTACAGTAGGGTGCTCAGAAAAGGGGCCGGACAAATTTCCCTTACTTCTGAAATCTCCCAAGTAGTTGCACATGCACCACACAAGTTGCACCATGTCAGTGGTCAAATTTCATTGCTCTCTACTAATCTTCGTAGTGACACCTAGTTGCCAAAAACTACAGATATGCCAGTTTGGGGTCTAATACCTCTAGAGTCTTCAGTGTCCGGGAGAGTTACACCACCACCACCACCACCACCACCACCACCACCACCACCACCACCACCGCCATCCCCTCATACTCCACACTTCAAAGCCCCAGCAGCGATGTCCATGTTCCACAGCTGCCACTATGTCAACAAATTCCTTTTCCACGGTTCCTCAAAGTTCTGAACACGCGGTATTGTTTTTCAGTGCTGACAACGTAGTAGGCATGCAATAAATTAGCTGTTTATCCCCTGTAGACTCAATATTAGGTAATTTTAACTTGCCACAATATGTCTTTGTAAAAATGAGTCCCGTCAGTTGCATCATTTAATGTCAAAGTATGTCATATTAAACCAAGTGGTCCTACTCACCTTTTAATTTATTGTGAATAAAATCATTATATAAGAATAGCCATGGAAAATATTATGAACATGAAAAATTATATAAAAAATTTGCTAGGAGCCATATTGATAGATGTTGTTGGAATGGAATATTTTTAATATTTGATTAAAATTATTCCTGTCTTTCAGTAAAAATACTCATTTTAGTGACACGGTGGAACCAGGAAGTACGGTTGCTTAAAATTCCCAAAAGAATAGTTGTATAGCCTTCAGCACAACCTATTGTCCATGTTAACCTTAATCCTCATTTCTAAATAAAGAGAAAATTGGTCATAATTTTATAACTGTGAGTAAAAAATAAGAAAATATAAATAAATTATTATTCTCAATTTTTGACATAAAAGCACATTGACAATTGTTGAATGTGTTTTAGGTTGTTTGAGAGCCACTTCAGTAGGTGCTCAAGGATTATTCTTGGTTTTGTGCTCAGAGATCCTGTACTATTTCCTCAGTCCTAACTATGATTTACATATTTATTTAATTTAAGGACAGTCATTCCTAATGTTGTAATTTGAAAGACTGTGACTATTCTAAATTTTTTCTGAGACAGACTTGTTTTGAGTTCTTAATCTAGCTTTGTCCAATGGCTTAGTTTCACACACTTGAGAAATAGAATAGCTAGCAAGGCATTTGCTTTGTAAATAAACACTAGATCCAGATTCAATTCCCACATATTATGCTGCAAGCAAATATTACACCATGAGCAAGCCAGGAATGATTCCTGAACACCGAACAAAAAGTAAGTCTTGAAAACAACCAGCAGTGACCCACAAGTCAAACAAACAAATAAAATATCATTTGTGATTTTTTAAAACAAATTTGTAAATATCATAAGAGAAATAAATTAAGAAAGGGAATTTAAAAAGTGACACCAACATAAATGTAAAGAAAGGCAACTTGGAACTTGCTTAATACTGTTTTACCTAAATAGCAATGGTAAGAAATAGATTTTTCTTTGGAAACTTCAAAATGGAGATGGTTAAATGTGTCATTTTAAACACTTCATATTTATATTTGTTTGACAAGTTCAACTTAGTCCTAGAGATACTTAAGTAATACTAAATTACTTTTTATATTTTGTTGATTATGTTATTTACTAATAGAACTCACGATTTACTATGCACCATACAAAACTAAATGAGCGAGTCCTTTATATGATTATTTTAGTTTATACATACTAAAATGACAAAACAGTAGAATTCATTTCCATTTTT
Source organism: Crocidura indochinensis (assembly GCA_004027635.1). Taxonomy (NCBI): domain Eukaryota; kingdom Metazoa; phylum Chordata; class Mammalia; order Eulipotyphla; family Soricidae; genus Crocidura; species Crocidura indochinensis. The sequence goes on from PVKC010017004.1 coordinate 4,991, forward strand.
AAAAAAGATCATTATTTTCTTCTCATGATTTGATTGCCTTAAGCAAACACAGAATTTTATTTAAAAACATTCCTGATGGTGATTATTAAAAAGCTAAAATCATCTCATTTTAAAATGCCACTAATTTTCATATAAAGTCTATCATATTTCCCAGCCATGAAACTTCTGACCATAATATAATCCAATGATGGATTATAGTTATCTTATTAGCAACTCTGTCCAGCATCAGCAGCAAAAATTTACTCTCCTCTTTCTCATCTTTCCACATTTTCTAAAAACTTACCATTTATTTCTGTAATGATCTGTATTCTATATTTTATTTTTCTATCCTAAATTCAACACATTACAAAAGTTAATTCAAAGTGTGTAAGTAATACATATTCACCAGCTAAATTAAACTCTCAGTAAATAATAAATAAAATATATATATATATAAATTTGAAATGATTCAAATATTGGTCAATTTATTTGCAGCCTTACGAACCAATTGAAACTTCCAAATTTAAAATACTGACCAAAATCATTATTCTATGTAAAATTTAAAAGCAAATTCTCTTCCAAATAATGGTATTAGAAGCATACATTAAGCAATTCAAACTATAGCATAGTTCCTCTTGGTTCATCATCACAATACTTTCATAGGTAAGTATAAATGGAAAAATAAGTTTCCTAATCTACTCCAAAAGCTTGTAAGATTGTTCATTTCAATGTACTCTGCTTATAATGCTTAAATTTAGTGTTTTCCCCCTATTTTAAAAATAGACTATTTCATCTTTTATCTTCACATCTGCAGGTATGCAAATAGCTTAAGTTGATGATATGAAATTGAGAATATAGTTTTGGGAAAGCTTACCATTGTCATTTTTCAGCATCCCGTTGCTGAGTTGCTTTAATCGTTTCTGATGTGATTTGCCATTGTAGTGGATTTGTGCTTGAGCAGCCGAATTCAGCTGAATATTACATACATTACACAAAGTAAAATTTGAGTGCTTCTTTTCTTTTTCAGGTTTCTCTTCAAGGTCATCAGGTAAAAATTCAGTCTCACTCTCTATATCTTGTACACACGTGAAATCTAGGTTCACAAAGAAAATTAAGGACAAATAAATCCATATTTCTGGATTTTAGAATGTCACTAAGTTGGGTGGCAATATGAATTTGTTCACACACTTACTATTAAAATCTTTCACTCTACATTTTAAGAAATTCATTTCATACTCAACATGATTAGACAGACTGTTCAATGTCTTGCAAGAGGCAGTAAAGTTTTTAACTTTAAAAATTCAATGTCTCATATCAATCAGACAGTGAGTAGGGCTTTTGCCTTGGAAAAGGCTGACCTGGGTTTGATGCTTGGCATCACTTATGTTCCGTATAGCGCTGCCAGTTAGGACTCTAAGAGTAGAGCTAGGCATGATCCCTGAGGAGTACTGGTCATGGCCCATCAACACAACAGCAACAACACAAATTCAATACTCTATAAATATTTAGTGCATATTACCTCACTTAATCACCCTGATGGAATAGAGACCATGATCTTTTATGATTTATATCTAACAAAACTAAGACTTAGAGTAGGTACAAAACTTGCTTTTTATTATATAGCAAATAACATATATAGCTGGGATAATCATTAGGTTTTAAAATCTAGGAACACAAAAACACAATACAAAAATGTCTTCCTCACACCTATATTCATTGCAGTGCTATTTACAATAGGCAGAATCTGGAAACAACCCAAATGTCCTTCAATAGATGAATGGCTACAGAAACTGTGGATACACAATGAAATTCTATGCAGCCAACAAGAGATGAAGTCATGAAATTTTCCTATGCATGGATGGACATGGAAACTATTATGCTGAGTGAAATTAGTCAGAGGGAGAGACACATAATAGACACACAGTAGTCTTTATCATCTGTGCTATTTAATAAAATTAAAAGATAGTATGGAAATAATGCCCAGAGACAATAGAGATGAGGTTTGAAAGGACCAACCCATGACATGAAGCTTACCACAAAGATTGGTGAGTGCATTTAGAGAAATAACTAGACCAACAATTATCATAACAATGATAGTCAATAAAAGAAATAGAATGCTTGCCTCAAAGGCAGGAAAGGGCTAGAGGAGGAGGAAAATGGGAAGCATTGGTGATGGGAAGTTTGCACTAGTGTGCGCTAGTGAAGAAGGGATGTTCTGAGGTTTTTTTTGAGGGGGACACACCCAGCATTGTTCTGGAGTTATTCCTGGCTCTGTGCACAGATGTCGCTCCTGGCAGGCTTGGGGACCATATGGGTTGCTGGGATTTAAACCACGGTTTGTCCTAAGTCAGACTTGTGCAAGGCAAACACCTTACGGCTATGCCATCGCTCCACACCTCAGAGCATGTACTTTTTATGACTTACACCCAACTTCAAGCATGTTTTTAACCATGATTAAATATATTTATAAAAAATAATAAAAACAAATGCTAAAATTTATTAAAAACATTATTCAAATGCTAGAAGCATCAAAATATATTTTAAAATGCAATTTAATTTTTATAGACTTATGTATTTGTTTTATTGTAAGTTTTAAGCCCAACACAACAATACTCAGTGGCTAATCATGGCTCAGTTTTGTAGAATTGTAACTGGAAGTACTTGAGGTTCATGAGATGCTGGATATTGAATACAGGACTCCCAATTGAAAAACAGAGGCATCTCTTCTTCCTGAGGAATGAAACTTTGAGCATATTTTTTATCTTTCTTCCTAAAGTCCTTTTTCATTCCTTCCTTCATTTTTCCTTCCTTCCTTATTTATTCCTTCCTTCCTCTATCAGTTTTCCTTCCTTCCTTCATTTCTTCCATCCTTCTGTCCTTTATTCATTTCCTCCTTCCTACCCTCCCTCCTTTGATCTAGATTTCTTTGTCTTCCTTCCCTCTTCCTCTCTTCCTTCTCTTCCTCTTTTTCTATCAGTCTTCTTTCCTTCCCTCTTTATTCCTTCTACCTTCTTTTGTTCCTTTTCTTCCTAATTCCTTTCCTCCTTCTTCCTTCTCTCCTTCCTTTCCCTCTTCCTTCTTTCCTTCCTATCTTCTATTCTTCCCTGCTATTTCCCTCCCTCCTTTCTTCCCTCCCTTCTTTCATGCTTCCATCCTTCTCTGTCTCTTCTTCCCTTAATCATTCCCACTTTTCTTCCTTTCACCCATGCTTCTTTCCTTCCCTCCTTTATTCTTTTACACCATTCTTCTGTTCTTTTTCTGTATCTCCTTCCTTCCCTCCTTCCTTTCTTCCTTCCTTTTTTCTTTCATCTTTTTCTTTCTTTTTTCATTTTTCTTATCTTCTTTCTTCTTAAGTTGTAGGTTAGCAGAAACCCTTGCTATGTCTACTTTCTACTGCTACCTGTTACCCCAATCACCCCTCCAGCATCAAAAGAAAACTTTTAAATTTTGTAAAATGATTACTATAAAAAGAATTGTAAATGGGACTGGAGTGATAGCATAGCAGTAGAGCATTTGCCTTGCAAGTGTCTGACCCAGGATGAACCAGGGTTGGATTCCTGGCACCCCATATGGTCCCCCAAGCCAGGAGTGATTCCTGAGAGCAGATTCAGGAGTAACCCTGGAGCATCACTGGATGTGACCCAAAACAAAAACAAACTAACAAAATGAATGTAAATATATTTACTTTAGTTATTTTACAAAAATAAAGAAATTTATTTATTCTGGGTCTTATTCAGAACATTTCAAAACTAACTTTCCTAGATACAATACTTTATATTTTCACATTTTATCTTTTATTTCCACACATGAAAATGCTCATTGTCTTCTAACTGTTCTGTACTAAGTAAGGGTCACTGTTGGCTATATTTTGAGATCTTCAAGTGCCTTTTATTTAATTTCAGTCAACATGTACATTTATGCCATTAAATTACCACTCCAATTTGATGCCCATTTTAAAGCTTTTATCTCAAATATTTAATAAATAACTTGCAATGAACTATTAGTATGGTATCTACTTAATAGAAGCAGATTGTGGAGATTCTATAAAATGGGAAATCCTTTGAATATAAGTGAAAAGCATATAATATATAAATATATGTTATTTTTACCATAATATAAAATACTAATAGTATTAAAAGTAGCAGTAGCCAATTCTGATTGACAAAATATTTTTTCTGAATTTTTCTTTTTTTCTAAGTTTATTTTATGGCAGCAAGATATTTTGAAAAAGAAGAAAGTGATGTATTTGAAAGAACTAAGGTGGCAATCCAAGTGATTTTATTATACAAAATAAACAAGTTTCAAAAGTATGTCAAGTGATATAGCTAGTCCTTGTACAAAAACCCTTGTGACAAATTATTCTTGCTAAATATACATATGTTTTTGGAAGGAAACATTTGCTTTCTTGCATCTTATTTCTACCTTATTAAGAAAAACTTATGATAATTTGCCAAGGGAATATAATGGATATGAAAAAAATTCCAAGGTTACGAAATTAGTTTCCTTACTCATGAGTGGCTCCCTGACCACAAGAGAAAGTAAACCGAAGTCACCAGAGTCAATAATTAATTTTGTGCAAGAAGAAGAATAGTAAGGACAACGAGACTTAAGGGAATTACAAAGTAAGATATACTAATTATGTAGACCGAACACTAGAGAGAAAACAATATCAAATGAACTTCTATGATTAAAATAAGACATAACAAAATCAAGATTTTTTCCAAAACTTTTTTTTGTCTCACATGGCATTCTCTGAAGAATTAAGCAATATCTAAAACTTATTTTGATTTTATTTAATATTATTTATTGAGTTTTTTGTTGGTTACAACTGGCAGTGCTCAGGACTTTTTCTTGATGCTGAAATGAGAGATCATACCTTGGAAATGATTGGAGAACAACATGGGTGCCAGTAACTAAACAAGGGTCAACTGTATTCAAGGAGTGTACCCCTTTGATTGTAAAATCTCTAGACTCTGATTCTGATTTCCAATGTATTAAACATATGTTTAAAGTTGAAAAAAATTTGCTCATCTATATTCCATTGAGAAAAATATCTATAAATACATTGGATAATGAATTAACTCCCATAATGTTTTATCAGTTTATCCTCATACTTTCCATGCAACATCCATGGCTCTCAATCAATGAAAAATGAAATTATTTAACTATTTTATTTTGTGGTTCAAACCGAGTGGTTCTCAGGTATTACTCCTAGCTCAATATTCAAGAATCACTTTTGGTGGGCTCAGGGGTCCATTAGTAGAAATTCTGCCTCAAGGCAAATGACCTACCTGCTATAATATCATACCTGCCTCAGATTTTGAAATTACATGATTTAACACAAAAATTTTTTCTTTACACTGAATCATGTAATAGTTTCTATAGATAGAATTATTCTGGGAACAATTTTTGTAAGCATCATGAATTAGTTTATATGATTTTTTTAGTTTCATAAATATATACATAAAATTAATTCTATAAATTCAGATAAAGTTTACATATATAGGATAGCTCATATTTCAAGAAAAATAAATTTGGAAGCTATTTTCTATAGAATAAAACATTGATCTTACAGTTAAAATTTCAGTATACAGTCCTTAGCAACTTGAGATCACTTTAAGACTAAAGCTGCAATGTAACCACATGTTCAAAAGAACCAATTATTGGTACTAAGACTTCTTTGAAAAAATAATGTTATGTTATTCCCACCCATAGGTTACACTCCTTGAGGATCATTATATGAATATAAAGCAATTAATAATAAAACATTTGCAAATAGATGCACAAAGTAATAAAATGAGGTCATTCATATACTAAACATGGAACAAAATAAATATTACTGGGCAAAACATGAATGTCAGTAAAAATGAAATATAAGCTGGAAATCAATAATAGATTTTCTCAGACAATTTAAACAAATAATCTTTCCTCAAGGATAAATAGGACTTTACTCTACTTTCAACATATATGCTGTATTTACTGACTTGTTTCCAAATAGTATAATATGAAAAGAAGCAGGAAAAGGAGATCTTGTAAAGCAAAGACTGAAAATAAATAAGAGGGAAATATCAAACCCAAAATATCAAACATTATAGCAATTACAACTACTCCAAAAAATTGTCAAGGTCATTAAAAACAAAAATAAATTGAGACATTATCTCATCTCATCTCATCGCATTCCAGAGAAGCCTAAGACTATAGACTAAATAAATTGTAGTATCTTGGGTGAAGTCTTAGAATGGACTAAAATCACTGATTTTAAAAAATGAGATGCATTTTATGACTATAACATTTTATTAATATGAATGCAATATTTGTCATTGGCCTTGATTTACATTGATATGGCAATAACAGAGAAAATTGAGTTAGGGAAGTGTTTGGAGTCAATAATAACTGATAACTTATCTGTCAATAAAAACTTTGCTTTGAAAGAATCATATTTATTTATTCATTAAATTGGTTTGGGTCACAGTCAACAGTGCTCAGGGGTTACTCTTGCCTTTGCACTTAAGAATTATTCAAGGCAGTGCCAGAGAAACAGGGATGAATCCAGTTTGGGCATATGCAAAGCAAGTGTCTACCTACTGTACTATTGATTCAAACCTCATAATACATTTTTAAAGTTATAAGATATTTTGGCCCATAAAAGTGAAGAACTCCAGAATTTGTACACTATGGAAAGAACTATGTTCTCATCATTTTTTATTTAACTCCATAGCTAAAAACTGGTATGAGCTTGAGGTGAGGGAAAAATTATTGCTGAATTTATGTGAGGCTGACCATCTTGGTTCTGTATTTCAATATAGTCTAAAATTGTTCACTCTATCTCTGCATTGCATGTAAATTTGTAACATCACTGAACAGAAGGCTCATAATTCATAGTTCAACTAACTTTCCTGTTACTTAAAAATGATAAATCCAATTCAGTGATTAAAATGGTGAAATCCAAATGAGGCTGTGTTTTAAGCCAATTTCTCTAATCCAATTTGTTGGTTAAATAACCCACAAGATCACAAAAAAAATGTATTCCAATGAAGACAAAGCTGAGCTTTGTTTACATAAATACTATTATATAACTGGTTTTATAATTAAGAATTTACTGATTTTATATATTATTAATACTTCAAGGAAATCAAAATAATTAACTACATTTAACACAAAACAAAACAGTATCTAAGGCCATTCATATTGACAATCAAACCTAAATTTTTTGGTGGAAACTTGTCCTAATAAAGAGAACCGGTGTTTTATTTCAAAGTTAACCAGTCAGGTGTCATTATTTAATCTATGATTGTCCTATTCTTTGATTTTTATGCTGTCAACATGGCACTCCTAACATTTTAGGGTCCCACTTTGGGAGTTGATCCACACCCGATGGTGCTCTGGGATAATCCTGCCTCTGTCTTGAGGAATGAAACATGGTGGTATTAAGGGGACAATGTGGCAATGAAGGTCAGCACATGAAATGCATGTACCTCCCTTAAACTATCTCTTGGACCTCTAAGTTCTCTAAAATAGCCTGAAATAAAGTGACAGTAGATGACATCTAGTAGATTTAAAAAAAAATTAATCCACAAGTTAAAAGTACTTTCTATATGACCAATAAAGACATAACTATTCACGTTTTTGCAAAAGCTTCTCCTTATAAATTTATTTCAATGATTTCTAGGTGTGGGGCACATATAACACAAGCGTGTTTTAATGGTAAGAGGTAAAAGTAAAACCAAACAATTAAAAATCACTTTATAAATCCATAATGACTATGTACCTAGCAATTATTTTAATTCCAAGTAAAATTAAAAAATAATTTATAGGTATTTCATGCTGAAGAGGTTTGAAAATGACTAGTAGGGATTAATGACAGTTATTTAGTAACAACATCAAAATAAATCAATTTGATAATCAAGTTTAATTTGTTGTATCTTAATTAGATTCACATGTAAAAATCCTGCAGATAAGTACATATACCAGAGAACAAAAAAGGTCAGGAGTTAATATATTTTGGCTTTCATTTTTTTTATTTTAACACCTTGATTACATACATAATTGTGTTTAGGTTTCAGTCATGTAAAGAACACCACCCATCACCAGTGCAACATTCCCATCACCATTGTCTCAAATCTCCCTCCTCCCACCCACCCCCTGCCTGTACTCTGCACAGGCTCTCCATTTCCCTCATATATTCTCATTATTAGGACAGTTCAAAATGTAGTTATTTCTCTAACTAAGATCATCACTATTTGTGGTGAGCTTCATGAGGTGAGCTGGAACTTCCAGTTCTTTTCTCTTTTGTGTCTGAA
>PVKC010017005.1:0-20495 GCA_004027635.1 Crocidura indochinensis
AATATCTATAAAAACAAATTCAGAACCATATCTAGTCTTATATTTTTGTGAAAAACATTGGTCCAAATATATTCTGTTTATTAAAAAATAACAGTTTTATGTATTTTCATTTTTAAAAGTAAAAAGTTATTTTATTTAGGAATTCTATGGAGGGAGAGAAAAAAGGTTCTCAAGTGAAAATGTCAGTTTCTCTAAAGGCAGAGCTCTCATGTGTATTTCAAATAAATTTTTAACTTTTAAATTTTTTTATTGAAATGTGTCAAATAATTTGACAGCCATAGATCCTGAATTGATATGTAATTATTACTACATAGGGTTCATACAAACAATCATTCGTTTTCACCTTGGAAACCATTAATTTAATCTCACAAAGATTAACATTTAGTTATAAATATGTTTCTTTTTATTTTTTAATATAAGTAATATGACTTACAAAGTTATTTACAATTGGTTTTCAGACATAAAAGTTTCAATACCTAAATCATTATCAGTGTTAACTTCCTCCACCAATATTCCAATTTAGCCTCAGCACTACTTTCCTAACCCCAGATCCCACTCTATTTCCTTGACAGACATATTTTTGTTTTTTGTTTTTTGTTTTTTGGGTCACACCCGGCAGTGCTCAGGGGTTACTCCTGGCTCCGTGCTCAGAAATTGCTCCTGGCAGGCACGGGGGACCATATGGGGCACCGGGATTCGAACCAATGACCTTTTGCATGAAAGGCAAACGCCTTACCTCCATGCTATCTCCCGGGCCCCGACAGACATATTTTTAAGTATACTTACTGTTGTTTGTATCTCATGCTTTCAATGTTGTTAATTCTGTGGTTCAGTTATATAGTTATATAATGTCTCTATATCAGTGTGTCTAAAGTCTGTTCTCTATCTCTATTACCTTTCGTTCACCTCTACTTTCTTTCTTGCTTGCACATTATGTTTTTCCTTATCCTCAGTTAAACAGTTTATTTTCCAGGGAAATCTGAGCATCCTACTTTAATGCCTTACTTTCCTTTACCCTGTTATTCTACATACTTGAGATTAAGTGGGTATGGTATGTATCCTTTTTAATCTGACTTATTTCACTCAAAATAATATACTCCAATTCCACATAGTTGCAGCATATATCATGACTTCTTTCTTCCTTGCATCTAAATATTATTACATTATGCATTTTTATCAAAATTTTATTATCCATGAATCTATTTTGGACAAGTACCCCTATTTAAGATTACAGTTATTGTACTCAGAGCTATAAAGTATAGTGATGCACCTACTTACTTTTGAATGAATATTCTAGGTCCTAAAGGTATATTCATCGAATTGGAATTGCTGTAATTTAAGGTAACTCTATTCTTTATTTCTTTATTTTTAAAATAATATCTTTATTTAAACACTATGATTACAAACATGTTTGTAATTGGATTTCAGTTATAAAAAGAGCATCTCTCTTCACCAGTGCAGCCTGCCCACCACTAATGTCCCGTATCTCGCTCCTCCTCTACCCCTGCCTGCTCTGACACATCTTCATACTAGTTTCTGCAAGGGTTAAAGCAGAAAACATTCCACCAGCACAATTCCATACATAAGATGACTCCAAAGTCTGTTGCCAGTGCCGTTGGTTATTTCATTCCTGTGTTTCTTAGCATCACATATGACAAAGTACATTCTTTTTTATATAACTTCTAGTTAATTTCACTCAACATAATGTTTTTTATATCATTTATGTATAAACAATTTGCTTGATCTCATTTAAACATCTGAGGTATTGAAATTTTTAATGATTTTTGTTAGTGGTGGGTTTTTGGCAGTGTTCAGGGCTTACTTCCTTGTTCTGTACTTAGGAATCTCTCCCAGCTGGGATGAGGAAACATACATGGCACAGAGGATGAAAACCAGTCAGCAACATACAAATCAAGTGCCCTATTTGTTTAAATATTTATTCCAATATTAATTAATATATATTAACATTAATATATATTCATTATATATTAACACTGAATGCAATTACGAAATTATTTAAGAGGCTAATTCTAACAAATATATTGCTATGTCATATTGTGTAAATGTCAGTGTGAAATTTCAGAAGCTTAAATTTTATAGCCTATATAAGTAGGCTGTATAATATAGTCTATGAAAAACTTCTGTACATGAAGTACACCTTTGGAAAAAACAACTGTGATACATAAACTGTGTTCTGTATAATTGGAAGTTAAATTATAGTTTATTTAAACAAGAGAAAATTCTCTTTTGATAATACCTAAGTATGCCATGCCCTTGATACTGCATGTCTCAGTTCAGTTTACAAGATGTGTTATTTTGTTTCTATGTATTTTAACTGAAGTCATCTCATGTTTGAAGAGCTTTACTTAAATTTGCTTTGACATATGTCACAACTTCTATAGAGTTTAGCTCAGACCTTGCATGAGGCTGACACAGATACCAGATTTTCCCTAAAAATCATGAACAATAACTTTAAGTTACTTCTAAGAGGGCCATCTACCAAAATGAATTACCTTAAGACACTCATGCTTTAATTCTAAGCATAAAGGGGGAAATGGCTCTTAGAAAAGTTCTGCCTACCTGCTTCCCATATTTTAAATGACATTGCTCATTTTATGTGATCTCTATTGCAATAAATAAAAATAAACTTCAGAGTTTTAGAACTAAATTAAAAATGACAATCAACAGGACAGCCATATTAAGTTACCTTAGAGCTCATTTTAGCAATAAAAAGATATTATCTAAGAAAAGATAGCAATTTAAATTTATTTTTCAACAAGGTAAAACTGGAACATTTTAAAATAGGAATTATGATAAGAGTGTTCCATCTTTTTATGAATGGCTTTCTTTTGGACAAAATGCATGCAAAATTAACCACATATTCTCAGTCTCAAAATAATTCCCTCTTCTCTCTGTGAAGGATTTACTTTTCCTGAGATGCATAGCTGTAAAAAAATTTTTACCTACCAGGATCTTTCTTGAAATTGAAAAATCAGGAAAACTCCCAAATAGTTTTTATGAAGCTAACATCACCTTGATATCAAAACCAGACAGAGATGTTGCCCCAAAATAAAATTACAGACCAATATCCCTGATGAAAGCAGATGCAAAGATCCTCAACAAAATTCTGGCAAATAGGATCCAATGCCTCATCAAGAAGGTACCACAACCGAGTAGGTTTCATTCATTCCAAGAATGCAAGGATGGTTTAAATCCCATAAATCAATCAACATAATACACCATATTGACAAAAAAGAAAAATTAAAATCTTATGATCATAGTAATATATGCATCAAAAGCATTCGATAAGGTTCAATAACCATTCTTGATAAAAACTCTCATCAAGATGGAAATGAAAGAAAATTTCTCAATATAATCAAGGCCATCTACTACAAGCCATTGGCAAATATTCTCAATGGAGATAAACTAGAAGCCTTTACTTTAAGATATAGTACAAGATAAGTCTGTTCTCACTCAACCACTCCTATTCAACATAGTGCTGGAAGTAGTACTTAACCTAGTAATTAGGCAAGAAAAAGATATCAAAGGCATCCAGATAAAAAAGGAAGAAGTCAAGCTCTCACTATTTACAGATGATATGAAACTGTATTTAGAAAACCCAAAAGACTCTACCACAAAGCTTCTAGAAACAATATATTTAAATAGCAAAGTGGCAGGCTAAAAATTAATATGCAAATATCAATGATCTTCTTATACACCGATAATGATAGACAAAAAATGGACATTAAAAAATCCCATTCATATTAGTGCCACATAAACTCAAATATTTTGGAGTCAACTTAACTAAAGAGGTGGAGGAATTATACAAAGAAAACCACAAAAGCCTGCTTCAAGAAATAAGAGAGGATACAATGAAATGGAGACACATACCCTGCTCCTGAATTGGCAGGTTTAATATCACTAAAATGGCAAAACTCTCCAAAGCATTGTACAGATTTAATGCTATACTTTTAAAGATACCCATGGGATTCTTTAAATAAGTAGATCAAGCACTCCTGGAATTCATTTTGAACAACAAACACCCACAAATAGCTAAAGCAATCATTGGGAAAAGTATATGGGAAGCATTACTTTTTCCAATGTTAAATTGTACTACAAAGCAATAGTTATTAAAACAACATGGTTTTGGCAATAAAGACATTCTCAGATCAATGGAAAAGACTTGAGTATTCAGAGAATGTTCTCCAGATATAAAAACAATTAATTTTTAATGAAGGCGCAATAAATCCAAAGGGAGTTAGGAATGCCTCTTCAACAAGTGGTGTTGACAAAATTAGTTAGCCTCTTTCAAAAAAGCAAACTCAAACCCCAGTTAGCAACATGAATTATGGTAAAATCCAAATGGAGGAAAGACCTCAATATAGGCCTGAAACCATAAGATATCTAGAACAATACATAGGTAAAAACACTCTATGACACTGAGACTAAAGACATCTTTAAAAAGAAAACAGCTCTCTCCAAACAAGTGGAAGTAGAGATAAACAGATGGAAATATATTGAGCTGAAAAGCTTCTGCATCTCAAAGAAAATAGTGCCTAGGATACAAAAACCACCCACAGAATGGAAAAAACTATTCAACCAATACCCATAAGGAACTAACATTGAAATATACAAGAACTTAACAAGAACAAAACATATCCCCATCAAAAAATGGGGAGAAGAAATGAACAGTTCCTTAAAGAAATGCAAATAACCAAAAGACACATGAAAAAATTATCCACATCACTAATCATCAGGGAAATGCAAATCAAACCAATAATGAAGTACCATCTCACTCCTAGAGACTGGCACACATCACAAAGAAAAAGAACAATCAGTGCTGGTGGGGATATGGAGAGACAAGATTTCATTCACTATTAGTGGTAATACCATCTATTCCAGCCTTTATGGAAAACAATATTAATATTCCACAAAAAAACTGCAAATTGAGCTCCCATATGATCCAGTGGTCGACAAGCCTGGCTCGTGAGCCACATGCGGCTCTTTATATTTTTTAATGTGTCTCTTCTTTGTGCTGGGCAGCCGCTCCAGGAGCCAGGACTCTGTTCCTAGCCTCTGTCAGTGCGCGTATTGTGTGCAGCCCCAGCAGCTGGCTCCACACAGCTCCAGTCGGGTCTTGTGATATGGGGCCCATAATAATGCATTATCCACAGATAAATAACAGTGGTATCATCCTCAAATACCAGTGTATCATCCACCGATAAATACCAGTGCATCTTCCACAGATAAATAACAGTGAAGCTTCCACAGAAAAATAACAGTGGGTCATCCACAAAGGTCCCTATAACAGAGTGTCATCTAATATTACTTCTTTTATGTAATTAAGGGTGCCAGTTTGGTGTTGGTGGCTTTATTTTAAAATGAAACATTTTTATATGTGCCCTATTTGACATGGCTACAAAGAAAAAACAGCGAAAAACGGAAGACGAACACAATGAATTTAAAGTGGAATGAACCGAATCTTTTGCGTTTCAGAAGGTAAATTGCTTTCCAACCTGTCTTATTTGTAAATAAAAATTGGCGCATAACAAAAAATCCAATTTGGATAGACACTTTACAACAAAACACTTATCCTTTAGTGATAAATATCCTGTTGGTGATGCAGGGAAAACGTAGTTGAGGATCTTCTGAAGAGTCAAGAAAAATCAAGTTCTGTGTTTAATCACTGGGTGCAGTCTTCCAACTATGTTAATTTTTCAAGTTTTGCAGTTAGTCAAGAAATTACTAAGAGAGGCAAACCATACACAAATGGTGAATACAGAAAGCAATGTTTTATAAGTGCATGAGAAGAGTTATTCAGGGATTTAAAGAACAAAGAAGAAATTCCAACAAAAAAAATTTAAAGAGTTGCCATTGTCTGTTAAAACAGTGAAGGATAGAACAGCCAAAATGTCTTCCAATATAATCAACCAACAAGTTGATGATCTTAAAGTGGCTTCAGCTTTATCAATAGCAATTGACGAGTCTTGTAACTTAAATGATACAGCTCAAGTTTCACTTTTTGTAAGATTTATGTCAGCTACAGGTCCTAAAGAAGAACTTTTAGGATTATTTCCACTGAAACATCAAACGCGTGGAGAGGATACAGCAAATGCTGTAATTGGTTGCATTAAAACTATCATATTCCACTTGATAAAAATCGTCTCAATTGCAACAGACTGGGCAAAAAGTATGACCGGCATAAGAAATGGATTTGTTGTTATTATGAAAGAAAAAATCAGTCACGAGATACTTACATACCATAGAATCATACATCAAGAAGAACTTTATGGAATTGGTGATTAAGATGATCAACTCCATTGTAGTTAAAGCACTTCATCATCACCAATTTAAAGAATTGTTAGTTGAAATGGATAGTGAGTATGCAGATCTTCTGCTGCATAACAAGGTACATTGGTTATAAAGAGGAAACGTTTTGAAAGGTTTTGCTTCCTTATTATCAGAAATGAAAGCATTTTTCCTTGAAAATGGTGTTCACTATCCAGAATTAACAAACGATTAGTGGATTCAAAAACTGTATTTCATGGTGGATGTTACTTCACATCTAAATCAGCTTAATCATAAACTAAAGGGGAAAGGAAACACAATTGTTTCAATGTTAGAAGAAATTATTTCATTTGAAAATGAATTATCTGTTTTTGCTCAAGATTTTGACAGAGAAACTTCGATTCACTTTCCAAGCCAGTTGAAACATTGCCAAGAAAATCATTTTTTTTGGTCCACACCCAGTGACATGACACTCAGAGGTTACTCCTGGCTATGTGCTCAGAAGTCGCTCCTGGCTTGGGGGACCATATGGGAACCAGGGAATGGAACCGCGGTTCGTCCTAGGCAAGCGCAGGCAAGACAGGCACCTTACCTCCAGCACCACCGCCCGACCACCAAGAAAATAATTCTGATATTGACATTACCTATTTTAAAACTGCACTTTTAAATAGGAGGGAAGCTTTTCTCAAGAGATTTCAGGATTTCAGAAAGAGCAAAGCAACGTTGCCTTTGTTAAAAGACCTCTGGATGCCGCTGTAACAAAATTAAATTTTTCTACCTTTAATATCGACATTGGCAACTTTGAAATGCAATTGCTGGATTTAAAAAACAAAGAACGGTGGAATTTGGAATCTGAACGTCTTTGTGCTAATTTAGGAAGATTGGAGAAACAGAAATGTGAACTTAATTCACAGCACAAGTAGTCTGCTTTGAAAGACCTGGAGAAGGAAGATGTATTGATTTTTAACACCTGGAATAGTATTCCTGACTCATATAATCAACTGAAAAAGCTAGTGTTTGCTGTTCTTTCCTTGTTTGGGTCTACATATTTATGCGAACCATCATCATCTCATCGATGAGAACCTGGACTCGTGCCTAAAATTAAAAACAACAATATACATACCTGAGTTACTCAAATTATCCAAGGAAATGCAAGGCCAATGTTCACATTAATGTTTTTGACTTTGTCGTCAGGATGTAATTTTCTCTACATTGTAAGGCAAATTTTAAGGAATTAAATGAAATCGATAAATACTATCATTCTAAAGTTTTTGTTTCATTAGTTGTGTTATTTGTATCCTGCTGATTTATGTGATACTTGCATGCAGAATATTCTTAATAAAAACTTATTGAAACTAAAAAAAGTGTACCATCCTATGTATTTTCTGTTTTAAATATGTGGCTCTCAAAATAAATTTCAATCATATTTTTGGTGAGATTTGGCTCAGTTGAAAAAAAAAGGTTGCCCACTACTGATCCAGGTAGACTCATTCTGGGGATATATCATAGGAATACAAAAATACAATTCAAAAATCCCTTTATCACTCCTATATTCATTGCAGCTCTATTTACAATAGCCAGACTCTGGAAACAACCAAGATGCCCCTCAACATATGAATGGCTAAATAAACTGTGGTACATATACACAATGAAACATTATGCAGCCATCAGGAGATGAAGTCACAAAATTTTCATATATGTGGATGAACATGGAATCTATTATACTGAGTGAAATAAGTTAGAGGGAGAGAGATAGATACAAAATAGTCTCACTCATCTATGAATTTTGAGAAAATGAAAGGTATTGTTATAATAATGCCCAGATACAATATAGATAAGGGCCGGAAGGACCAGCTCACAATATGAAGCCCACCACAAAGAGTGATGAGTGCATAGGGAAATAACTATACTACCAACTATCACAACAATCTTAATGAATGAAAGAAGTAGAATGCCTGCCTTGAATACAGTCAGGAGTGGGGCATTGGTGGTGGGAATGTTGCACTGGTGTAGGAGGCCGTTCTTTTTTTGACTGAAACCCAAGTACAATTATGCTTGTAATCATGATTTTACTCTATATGTAAATAAAATAAATGTATATTTTACTGTAAAAAACAAATATAAGTGGAATATATAGGATAGCAGAAAGCTACATACTGAAAAACATCAATATCAACATATTAAATTCATTGCTAACCTTGGAGGGGTTTAGATTATATTTATGAACAAGCAATAGGGCAAAAATTTCTAGAAGCCTAGTGAAAAGCTGTAACAAGAATGCTAAAAAGTTAGGATTTAAAATTTGGAGTTGAGTTAACCTTTTTGATAATATTTTCAGCTTTATAGGAATGCAACATCCTAATTGAGAGCTCTAATCAATCTAAACTTAAAACAAATCCCACAATGTTTAATACTCACATTCTAAAAATAATAAATAATTTCTGACTTCTCAAATAATTTCTCCTAATTGAGGGGCAGTCTTTGTTTCCTGGTCACAAATTTCTTTGCGATGCAGAAGCTTCTTAGTTCAGTGTAGTCCCTCCCTTTGGTCTATTGCTTCCACTTGCTTTGTTAAGTGGACAAATGATGCTTGTCCTTGATGTTGATTTTTAACTTTAATGTCATGAAAAGTTTTGCCTATGTTTTACTCTGTATTCATTAAGATTCTGGGTCCAATATCCTGGTCTTTAATCCACTGTGATTTGACTTATGAATGACATTTTAAAGAGATCAGAGTTTGTTTTGTTCACTGGTCTGACCAATTTTCTCAACACCACATGTTGAAGATGCTTTCCTATTTCCACTTTGTATTTCTTGCCCTTTTACCAAAGAATAATTGACTATATATTTGAGGGTCTGACTCATGATATTTTTGGATATTCCATTACACACTGTGCCTGTCTTTATTCCTATATGATACTGTTTTAACTACTATTGTTTTATGAACAAATTGAAATTTGGGAAAGTGATGCCTCCCATCTTCTTTTCTTAAATTAATATCTTTATTTAAACTCCTTTATTACAAATATGATTGTTGTTGAGTTTCAGTCATGTAAAGAACACCCCCCTTCACCAGTGCAACATTCCCATCACCGATGTCCCAAATCTCCCTCCTCCCCACCTCACCACCACCTGTACTCTAGACAGGCTTTCTACTTCTCTCATTCATTCACATAGCTTCCCATCTTCTTTTTTACAAGGATTAATTTATTCAGTTATTAATGGAAGTTTGTAGTCCCATATGAATTCCAGGAGTGCTGGCTATCTTATTTTGTAAAAAGGTCAGGCATTTTTGTAGAGTTTTGTAGAATCACCGGTGCAGTTATTACAGTTTGCAGTGGCTCAGTGTTGCCAGGGCTGCAGGGCTGCACACTAGAGAGGCTCAAGGCAGCCAGAGCCTGGTACTGGAAGGCTTACCGGAGCCCATGGGAATGCCTCCGAGATGCCAACATTAGGGACAGACCGAACAGGACTTAGAGAGAGGAAGTGAAACTAATTACCTTTTTCATTCTTCCTGGTATCTGAGGCCAGCTGCTCCATCCAGGGATATGAGAGATAGAGGAAACTGAGAGAGAGAGAGAGAGAGAGAGAGAGAGAGAGAGAGAGAGAGAGAGAGAGAGAGAGACAGAGAGAGACAGAGAGACAGAGAGACAGACAGAGACAGAGAGAGACGGAGAGACAGAAAGAAAGAGAGACGCAGAGAGAGAAACAGAGAGAGAGACAGAGAGAGAGACAGAGAGACAGAGGGAGATTCACCAGCCAGAGAAGTGGCTGGGGGCATTGAGGTCTGTGTTCAAGAAAGAGAAAGGGATAAACGCAAAACAGGCAGCATCTCTCTGATGCTTTATCACTGAGCCCTATAAGGCAGCATGCTTTGCTCTGGCCACTATCTGGGGCACCTCCCAGCTGTCCAAATTTTTCTTTTTATACCTGGCATAACAAGGGGATATGTCCAGGGGTGTGTCCAAGGGACATATCCATATTCAACTGTCATAACAGTGGGGTATTCAAGGGACTTGTCCAAATTTAGCGAGGGTATCCAAGTGTCCAAGTCCAGTTGCCATTACATCAGTATGCTTTCTTATAGAAATTATATTATTCTGGACAAAGCTTTGTATTTAATAGAAAATAATCCTTAAAATACATGAGCTTGGTATAATTTTTACTTTCCTTCTACTCTCTTATTTCTTGATGTAGTAATTTGTATTTTCTTTGTGTAGGTATTTTACTTCTTTAATTAAATTTTTCAATGTGCTTGATTTATCTAAACAATGATTGTGAAGAAATTAATTTTAATGCCACTTTTTCAATAGTATTTTTATTTTGGAAAGTCTTGGGCTTTTGCATATGAATTTTGCATTCTACCGATTTACTATACAAATCTATTGTTTCTAGAATATTTTTTGTAAAGTCTGTAGGATTTTCTAACATAGTATAAAGTCATCTCCAAATATTTATGTCTTCACTTCTATTCCCTTACTTGCCTTTATATGTTTTTATTGCCTAATTGCTATGAAAATTAATTCCAGTAATATTTTGAATAGAATAGGTGAAAGTGGACAAGCTAGTTTGGTGCCAAATCTTAGAGGAAAGGCTTTTAGTTTTTCAATTTTGACTGCGTATAATTTTTCCTTGAACTTGTAGTAAATGGAGTTTACTATATCAAGGAAATCTCTTTAATCCGCATCATATTGAAAGCTTTTAAAATAATTTGATACTGGATTCTATAAAATGCTTTCTCTGCATATATTTATAATATAATGCTTCCTTATTTCATTTGCATAGAGTTTTATTGATTTTCATATGTTAAAACACATTTGCATGCTTGTGTTTGGATGCACCGTACTTGGCCATGGTGTATGATATGAATCAAATTATTTTATTTGCTAGTATTTTGTTGAGGATATTTGCATCTGTGCTCTTCAAGCTAATTGGCCCATAACTTTCCTTTTTGTGAGGTTTCTTTTTGCTTTTAGTTTTGAGGTAACACTGGCTTTATAATAATTGGGAATATTTTTATTTCTACATTTTCCTAGAAAATCCTGAAAAGAATGGCCAGCAAGTTTCTTCAAAGGTTTAAAAAAATTCATTAGTGAATCTGTTTGGGGAAGATTTAATTTAATTTCTTATGTCACAATAGGTTTGTGCATTGATTCAATGCTGGGATTCCAATAACCTTTATTAATTAATTTATTTACACACTATGGTTATAAAAATTGTACTTGAGTTACAGTCATACACCACCCTTTACCTGTGCACATTTCTCAATGTCTCATTGATGGAGACCATCAATGTCTCCATTCTCCCTCTTACTAACTCCCTGCCTACCTCTTGGACAGATATGTTTTTTTTCTTTTTCACTACCTATTTCATTTTTCTTTTTAAAACTGAGGTTTGTACTATTTTTAAGGGTACCATGTATTTCATTTTATCCCCTTTCAACACCTAATACTTTTTCAGAGTGATAAGTTTAAACCATAATTCTCATAGATGACTCTTCTCTAACCTAACTACACTCACCAATCTTTATGGAAAGCTTACTAGCATGGGTCGGTCCCCCTGCCCCTCATCTCTATTGTTTCTAAATATTATCACCATGCTATATTTTATTTTTCTATGTCCCACAAATAAGTGAGATTATTCTAAGTCTATCCCTATCTATTTGACTAATGTCACTCATCATAATAGTATACATTCCCAGCTATGTATAAGAAAATTTCAGGATTTCTTATTTCTCGATAGTTGGCTAGTATTCTATTGTTTAGCTATATTGCATTTTCTTTAATCATTTGTTCTTGGGCACATGGGTTCTTTCCAGACTATTCAACGTATGTTCACCCAATGGGGGGTCCAGAAAAATTATTAAAACGACTGCATATAGAGTTAAATAAATAATTTCATAGGAAAACTATAATAGTGGAAAACTTTAACGCTCTTCTGCCACTTCTTGATAGATAAACCATGCAAAAACTTAACGAGAACTACAATAATTCATCTACTTTTATCATGTGTTCCTCATTTCATAAAATAAAGATTCTTAAATTGTGATTCTCATTCTCCTTATAATTTCTGTATTGTTTGCTGTGACAGCTCCTTTAATTTCTGATACAGTTTATTAGGATTTATTTGTGAGTCTTATCAATTTGCTTAATTTTTAAGGAACTAACTCTTAATTTCATTTCTTTAAATGATCTTCTGGTTTTCTAGTTCATAAATTTATCTCTAATTTTCCCAACCCTTATCACTAAATTTTTATTATTTTCTTCCTCCTGCTTGTTTTAACACATTTTTGGTTATTTTTTGGTTATTTTACAATTTGTTATAACTATCTCTTATATTACTTATGAGATTCTTGAAAATTTGTGGTGAATAATCATGATTTCCTCTCTGATCCAATGATTGTTTGGTAGGTCATTTAATTTCCAGATGTCTTTTCTCCATTTTTGTTTATAATTTATATATATTTAAGTGCATCATCATTCGAAAATATTGAATATAATTTATATTCTCTTGATTTTTTATTTTTTTAAATATATTTTTTACTTAAGTAACATGATCATAATTGGGTGATAGTCATAAACAGACACCCCCCTTCACCAGTGTAACATTACCCCTCCCCCTTCCCATCCTCTTCCTGTAGTCAAGACAGGCATTCTACTACAATTATTTGTTTTTAAGTTCAGTAAATTGTATTTTTTTTCCTTAAAGGATAAGAGTAAAAATAATATAGTAAAGGTGTGATAGTGGCAATCGCCATTGTTTGCATAGGTCTAGAAAAATGGGGAAAATGGAAAAAAATCCTTGACTTGATTACAAAAAGACCTCACCCCAGAAGTTTATTGCATAAGACCGACTCTGGGTTCCAGGCCTACCAGTATGTACAACCCAAGTCATTCTCCGTGGTCCCGGTGAAACTTTTTCACATTTTAGCTATTGTTGGTATCAGATTCTTATATTTAAAGGCTCTGGATTCTGTTCATTTCTTTCATGCTATCAGGCTGATGTGGAGAATCCTCTAGTTTCAGCATACCATTAAATGCAGAGCGATCTGCCCTGCATGCAAACTGTTGCTGAGTCGTCTGGGTGTTGAGAGCACTCTTTGGAGTAAGTCAACCCCAAAGCAGTGGTAGGTCTTCCCTGGTAGAGGCTTGGATTCTGGTAATGTTGTACACAATTGTGGTTGTTTCCATAGATGGTATCCATTGTTCAGGTGTCTGTGGGCGATGCCCATTATTCTAAGGCCTAAGCCAAATCATTATGCCAATGTTCAGGGTAAAAGGCCTAATTACATTACTGAATTTGTGTTCCCATCTCTATTAGATAAGAACTTGTTTGCATATGTATTATTTTCCCATTTTAATGTGCCTATGCAAAAGAGAAGCAATGCCACAAGATATTGTTGGTGCATCTGGGGCCAACGAATGATGCCCAACATTCCCTGTAACCTGGTTCAAACATGAAATCTATACAGAGATATTCTTATACCAGTATTGCTTATAAAACAAGATCTCAAAGGGGGAAAATCAAACAACCAAATAACAAAGCTAGTGGGCAAATTGTCACTATATCAGGATGTTTGAAAAGAGCTACAGATGTTAAGGGAATACATCTGAGATATACAAAGGAGGTACATGTGTTTAGAAATAGTCAAGAGGGAGGGTGTTGTTTCTGAGACACCACTTTGGTCTATGATTTGGACAAGCAAAGATCTCTTGATTATTTTAGAGTTATATTTTGTGTCACAGAATGTGATTGATCTTTATGAATTGCCCATGTACAGTCAAGAATTTGTATTCTATTTTGGGGGGATAACTAGGCTTCTGTATTTTTTCTTTATTTTGTTTTTGTTTTTTTTGGGGTCACACCCGACTCCATGGGGTTACTCCTGGCTCCATGCTCAGAAATTGCTCCTGGCAGACAGGGGAACCATAGGGGGCACCGGGATTTGAACTGATGACCTTTTGCATGAAAGGCAAACGCCTTACCTCCATGCTATCTCCCGGGCCCCATTTTTTCTTTATTTTTAACAATACAATTAAAAACTTCTATCTTACATTTCATCTTTCAAAGCCATTATTTCTGTGAGTTTAGTATGATTGATATATCAATAAGTAACAGAGCAGTTTAAATTCCCTAACTACTATTGTGTTGCCAATGATGTTTTTGTCTATTAGCATTTTAGAACATATTTTACTAGCCTCTACTTGGGTATATGGATGTTTAGGAGTGTAAATTTACATGTATACCCTAATGTGCATGCCCATTGATTATTAAGAAATGCTTGTTTTAACTTTTTTGATCTTGAAGTCTATGTTGTCTGATATTAGTGTGATCACAAAAGTTTTTTTAAGGGATAAGTTTACTTGGACAAATTTAGAATTTAAGACTTGAACAACAAAGCTTTTCCAACATTGAGCATATGTTTGCTTAGTCTTTATATATGTTTCCTGCAAGTAGTAGAATGATGGATTAAATTTTCCAATCAATTTTTTCACTCTATGTCTGTGTCTCTTAATTGGTTATTTAGGCCATTGGCTTTGACAGAAATAATTATGGATTGTGTGCTACATTTTTGCAGAAGTCTGGTGTGTCTTTGAATTTGTCTTGTCTTAAAGCACCCCATTAATTTGATCTTTTTGTTTGTTTGTTTGTTTTGGGTCACACCCGGCAGTGCTCAGGGGTTAACTCCTGGCTCCATGCTCAGAAATTGCTCCTGGCAGGCACGGGGGACCATATGGGGCACCGGGATTCGAACCGATGACCTTTTGCATGAAAGGCAAATGCCTTACCTCCATGCTATCTCCCGGGCCCCTAATTTGATTTTTTGAAGTTTATTTTGAGCCTATGAAGTTCCTAAGCTACTGTTTACCTGTGGATTTGTGTTTCATTCCTTCAAATCTGAATAGGAGTCTGACTGGGTAAATTGTTCTGGCATTAATATTTGCATGCATAATCCTTCTCCACAGCCATAAATTCACTTGTACAAATGTTGCTGTCATGGGTCTCCTGTCCACTCTGAAAACTGACAATGCCACTGCTTTCACTGGCAGAAGGTTTGCTTTCTAATCAATAATAACTCAAAAGAATACTGAAATTAAGGCATAAATACATCATACAAACAACCACATTGGGGACTCATCGTATTCATTCCTATTATACAATCATACCTAAAAATGACCAATAAAACATCTATTATAATTGACAAATAAAGGAAATGATCATTAAGTATTCATAGTAGATCTCTGAGAAATATAAAACAAGATATATGCTGCTGTAGATTTTACCGATGCAGTAGGAATTTTCTTGATCTTCTTATCATCAAAATTAATCCCATACTGTTCTGTGGCAATTCTACAATATGAAGTACAATGTCTATAATGAACTTGACCAAAATGATTTGATACTGATGATAAATTATATTTTTTAATCTTGTTATTATCTTCTTGAGTGAATTCTGCTAAATTGAGGTCTTCCAAAGGAAAATCCACATAAGTGTGTAGTTTTTTAATCTGTTTTCCATCAAAAGCAAAACATTTCAAATGAATTATCAATCCAGGAGGAATTTTCCATAAATATGTTTTCTTTGAAAAATCCCTTTTAGTGTTGCAATTATTACAATTAATTCTATTGCTATCTCTCAAATCTTCTTCTTTAAAAAATTCAACAAGGCATTCCTGTAAAGTACATTTATCTGCAGACTTGACAGCCAGGGACAACTGAACAAATGTTTCATAAACCTCAGACTTTTGGTAACATGCATGACACTGTAGTATAGATTTAAACTGTCCTTGAAAGGTATCATAGATAATAGATTTGCAAGTTCTAAGTTGTTCATATTTACCATTGTCCATAAAGCATACAGTTTCATCTGTTATTGACTCTTTAAGCAAATCTTGATGCAGTCCTTCTATAAGAAACATTAATAATTCGTGAGGATCCTGTTGATTGTGTTCAGCAAATTGGTCATTGAGTAAACCTATTGTTGCTTTTGAGTAAACCTATTGTTGCTTTGAATTTTTCAGGATTGAAATACTTATGGCATCCCTTTCCCATGATTTTGACAAGATGACCAAATTCATCTGCTAATTTACCTTTATGTCCCTTTGGATTTTCTCTGTTAAAATCTTCTTTATAATGATCTTGATAAAAAATACTGAGTCAAGTCTGTAATACTATACAAGCATTGCAATATTGAATTCATGTAACATGAGTTACCCAAATTTTGCAATCCAGTGAAAACAGGTTTCTGTTTTTCTATTTGTATTCCAGACTTTAAGGATTTTTCACTTTTATCAGAGTCATTGAGAATATTGGGTATAAAAGTTAATCCCTCACTTACTTTTCCAGTTACCTCAGCCGCACCACAACTGTCAGTATCTTGAGCACTCTGTACTTGATGAGGGGAGGAGTCTATAGTCCCAGCAATCTGACCTTGATCATCAGCGCCAATCCGATTTCTAACTAGGTGCAAGGGGACCCAAAATTTCTTGGGAGGGTTGTCATCTGTAGAAACATAAGCATAACTTCTCCCTTTCAAGAGGAGATAACCAGCAATCCATTTTTTATCCTCTTTTATCCAAATTGGAATATTTGTTGTTTCTTGTCTCTGATTATCTTCTATAGAATGTTTTTCTCCTGCCATGTAGCTCTCTCCCTGAGGTAAATTTAGGTAATTTAGTGTGATGAGAGTCAAAGATAACAGTTCAGTTGGCATTAAACCTCTTTTTCTATTCTTTTGTAATTGAGTTTTCTGAGTTCTATGAGCTCTTTCCACAATTGCTTGTCCCTGACAATTGTGGGGAATTCCTTTAAGATGTTTTATCTGCCATTCTTTACAAAAAAAAAATTCAAATGTTTTACTTATATAAGAGGGTCCATTATCAGTCTTAATAGAATATGGAATACCCATAACAGAAAAACATTGTAAAAGAAAACTGCAAACTGCCTTAGATTTTTGGGAAGACATAGGAATTGCCAAAATAAATCGAGAATATGTATCCACTACCACATGGAGGTATGGTTTTTTGGGAAATAAGTCTGTTTGAGTTACATCCATTTGCCACAATTCGTTAGACTGCAAGCCTTTTGGATTTGCTCCTGCTATATGAGTTTTTTGTGCTAATGGGGAACATATGTTACATCTTTCTACAATTTCTCTCGCTTGCCTCCATGGAATTTGATAATTTACATGTAAATGATGAGCATTTGTGTGTAAGGCTGAATGTTCCTCTACTGGTGATTTAAATATAGGCATTGCCAACAAATCAGCAGTCTTATTTCCTTGAGCCATTGGCCCTGGAAGGCCTGAATGAGCTCTGATATGTGTGATGTAGATAGGTTCAGTTCTTTTTTGAATAAGGCTTTGTAACTTTTTAAATAAACTCTGTATAATAGGACTATGAGAATTGATGGAGGCAGTGGCTATAACCGGACATAAATTTACAACATATAAAGAATCAGAAATGATATTCATGGCTTCAGATACATTTTCAAATAGATAAATTAATGTTGCTAATTCAACCTTCTGTGCAGACTTATATTTGGTTTCTATCATTATATTCATATTTTCTCCGGTTATTCCACCTCTTCCGCAACTTGATCCATCCACATAAAAAAATTTTGCAGTGGGAATAGAAGAATCCCTCACAATTGAAGAAATAGCAAACTGAGTCTTTTTCAAAAAGTTCCAAGTCTTTCCTTTTGGATAATGAGAAGAAATCTCTCCTGTGAAATCTGAGAGGGCCCTTTGTAGAGATTCATTAAGAGGCAATATTAACTCTATTTCCTTTTTTGGTATTGGCAATACGATTATATCTGGATCAAAACCTAATAAAGATATTGATCTGAGTCTTGCTTTGATAATCAATTCTGAGATTAGTTGCAGGTAAGATATCACAACTGAGGCTGTTTATTATGTAAATACACTCATTCCAAAGGACCAGCCTGTTGCATATGATAGTTATATTAGTCAACACAGAAATTCCACAAACCATGACTAATGGCGACCACTCAAGCGATGTAAATATTGGAGTAGAAATTTTCAATTGATTTGTAGGCAGCAACCATCCAATGACAATGATATTTACCAGTATCACACCAAATAGTTTATATCCAAACCGAATAATGCACTTGAGTAATGCCGAACCGATGTATCTAATAACAGATGGCATAGTGAGTGTGAGTATCCATAACAACCAGCCAAGGGCCTCCAAAGGTATTGTCCAATCAGACATGTCACTTACAGTTCCAGAGGGTCCAGATTCATCTGTTCCGGGCACCAAATATGGGGGGAGGTTGAATCCCTTGCTGGAGGTCCCGGAGTTTAAAAATATTCTCCATTGGGAAATGTTTCCAATATGAAACATCTTTCCTTAGTTCTCCTTGTTGAAGAGACCCCAACGACAAATCCCCCCACAAACAAACAAAACAGTCTAGTCCGTGAATCCAGGGGACAAAGGTTCAGCAAATAAGCCTTTTTTGACACACTCTCTAGCTCTCCAACCTCACCATAAGTCTTGTCAAAAAAGCCTCAATTGCCTCCCCCACAAACTCTTTATTTCCATTTGTTAATCACCTCCACCTGGAAGATCCAGGGGGGAATGATAGGCAAAAAACAATATAAAAGTTACACAACACCAGGAACCTTGTAATTGCTAAGCAATAGATAGTGTCTTGTAATTTCAGAAAATCGTCAAGAGTTCTGGACTTTGCTTCAGTATATATGATGACATGACACTGACAAACATGGGCGATCTTCCACCACAACTGGATCCTCTAATAGCTCCAGCGATCAAGAAATGGCCAAGCTGTCTCTGAACAGCAAGTACTAGAAGAAGACAATTCTTATCCCACCTAGGTTCAGATGAAGAACCTGACCAGCTAAACAAACCTCACAGTGAGCAAGAACACCAACTATATCAGACATTTTCTTCCTTCTTTCATGATGCACTTGGAGATGACGTGACTCCCGTAACCCTCTGAAATGGTTACATACGTCTCTGACTCTTATTTTTAAATTAACATCTATTAACCTTTGCATTCTGTATATCTTGGACTTTTGTTGATTCTACTGAATGCTTCAGCTTGAATGTCATTGATTAATAACAATGGTCTCTAGTATTCTGTTATTCAACAAAAATAGAAGGAACTGTGGTAGCATGGTCATAAAAGGGGTCTGTGGGAATGCTGCCAAAAGCAGGAAGGAAAAGAAGATCCTTCAAAAGACAAAGTGAAGGTCTACATCTAAACATACTTGCTGAGACTCACTCACTTAATTATTGAAGATGTTCTATGATTCCCTCCTTATCTAATAGACAAAAGATACTTTTTTTTCTTACTATATCTTATTTATGCCAGGGATATTTTTCTTACCATATCTTATTTATGCTTGGGATTATTTAGTTTAAGATATTCCAGTGAGAAGATAATATTTTAATCTAGGCAATCCATCTTTTGTTCTGTAATGTATAAAATAAGCCGGGCTACTAATAAAGTTTGTCAGTCGCTCAATAGGTGGCAATTTTTGTCCTTTATTAAGGGAGTTGCTTCCACGTTTCTGGATAACAAAAGATGGATTCATGCCTCGGTTTAAATGGTTTCTTCTTGCTGGGAACATCTTAAACTACACTATCCTAAGCAATTAGTAAGGACACCATCAACTATGTCTGCTACATTAATATTTTTCTTTTTAGATACTGCATTGAATTTAAATATTTCAAATAGAAGAAGGTGTATATCATTAGAATTAGGAGTTTAGTAGAAAAATGAGTGGACTCTTAAAAAAATTAATGAAACCTTCCATCTAAATTTTAGTTAAAACTTTCTATACAAGATAGACCTATAAGATGTATTAAAAAGTGTTATCACATGAAACTGTCTAAACCAGACTTTAGAGCTAGAAAATATGCTGTAGAAACTATTCAAATTTAGTAAGGGAAATACTAAATGATCTAATAGGCCATTTTCTCTTCCCAACTCAATGGTGCTATAATTTATGTACTTTGGCTCAATTATAGCATAAGGTCACATAAGGTTCTAAAGTTCTGTATTTTTGCCTAAATTCACATAAAGCCTGCTTTTATACACCGAATATTTTTTCATGTTAAAGTGTTTACCACTAATAGATTACCAAGTCTTTCTACTACTATAAAGCTTGGAATATTATTGAAGCTGTGACTTCTATTTGAATTTTAAATGAGAAGAATCCA
>PVKC010017006.1:0-20438 GCA_004027635.1 Crocidura indochinensis
CCTAAGTGAATGGAAGCACAAAGATCACAGACAAAGTGGGGTGGTAGGAATTGGGGGTTCAGCAGACTTGGAGATTGTTCCAGAAGGAGACTGTGGAGAGATGTTGGTTTTATCCAAGGGGACACGGGGCATCTGTTGAACAATATTCTTGCCAAATTTCAGAGAAATGATGGGTCATTTTTGAGGAGTTTCTCAGTAGAAAATGTCACCCCTTGCGCAGCAGGGCAAGCCTCTGTCCTCCAGGCATCATGCACACCTAAGCAGATTCCAGAAATTGGGATGAACCCTGGACTCTGTTTCTAAACTGGCACTTGAGTCAGTTTAATATTAACATTGGTTTGTTGAAACTCAATGCCAACCAGCCATGATGGGGCACAGAGTAAAATGGAGGATCTCTCTGTCTTCTTCTTCAGTCACTGAGTTCCTTATGAGATTGGAGCTCCATGAGGGTGGGTTGTGGTTCACAGGGGAAAATGGGGAGATACCTGAGAAGGATTTCGGTAGACCATGGGTGTAGATTAATGATTTTGTCAAGGAAGTACCTTTTTGTTATTGTTGTCCTGTGTTTAAAGCAAAAAAATATTTTTACTCCAGTTGCTGAGTTTGCTGCAGAGATCAGATTTGACTAGAAACAGAATTTCTTGATGTGGAGAGAGCCAATTGAGCTTTTGCAAGAAAAAGTTGGACATGGGGTATTGGACAAGAGTTCAGGATCCCGGAATCTACTGAGTATCTGGGGTTCTAGTTATGAATTCCCACAGTATGAAATGATTTGGGACCCATGACAATGTGTGTGTTCTTTAGAAAGTGGATTTGAGGGGTCGGAGTGGTGGCACAGCAGTAGGGCATTTGCCTTGCTTGTGGTTGATCTAAGACAAACCTGGTTTGCTCCCTGGCATCCCATGTGGTCCCCCAAGCCAGGATCAATTTCTAAGCGCATAGCCAAAAGTGACCCCTGAGTGTCACCCGGTGTGTCCGCAAAACAAACAACAAAAACTAAAACAAAAAAGAACGAAGAAGAACAAAGAAGAAGGAGGAGGAAGGAGGAAGAGGAGTAAGGAGGAGTAGGAAGAAGAAGAAGAAGAAGAAGAAGAAGAAGAAGAAGAAGAAGAAGAAGAAGAAGAAGAAGAAGAAGAAGAAGAAGAAGAAGAAGAAGAAGAAGAAGAAGAAGAAGAAGTGGGTTTGATTCAGTTCTATTCGGGCACCACATATCATATCATGAGTTGCAACCTTGGAGACAAAGCACTGCAGGGATCAAAATTGTTTCCTTCCCTGAAATCCTTATCTGCCTGTCTGCAATCAGGAGTGTTCTCCATACCCCTGGCTTTCTAAACATTGCTTTGTTGCTCCCCCAAAACAAATCCATTTTAAGTGTACAATTTGATGAATTTTAACTAAAAGGTCCTTGAAAAGTCCTTATTTTTTCATATATGGCTCCCACTTACATTGGTCATCACTGAATTCCTATTCCAACTTATTTGTAGAACTTTAAATTATTGACATTACTGGCATGTTTTTCATGTGTGCATGGCTTCTTTCATTCAACTAAATATTTCTGAGTTTTGTTTATATTCTTGCTTATACAGTATTTATTTTCTCTCAGATCTGCTCACCTGTTGGCTGGGACTTGAATGGTTCTAGCTTGGGGATCTCCTCTGTCTAAAACTAGTAGGAATATTCTCAGACAATTATTTTGGTGAGCATTTTTATTTATTTAGATTAAATGTTCAGCATTGACATTGCTGAATAACAGAGTCAGTATTTGTGTAACTTTGTAAAATTGCTGGAAGTGGTGGTATCATTGTATGCTCCCGAACCCAGTTTGCTAAAGTTCACTTATTTCTCTCTAACACTTCATTCTATTGGCTCATATTCACTAGTAAAACAACCCAAAGAACCGTAAAATTTGCTCTTATAAACAGATTTCAAGGAACAGTTCATCCCCTTGAGATGCTTCATACTTGAATACCCTTGGTAGAAGGAGGGTTTCCTCTCACAGGCTTTAGACCCTGCATGTAAAATTAGCAAAAATGCTCAAAAGCAACAAGAGGGAAAGGCAGCCCAACTCAGCCCACCATGCTGGATCAAACCCAACATTCAATCTGATGACAGATGTTCCAGCCAGAACACCTTCATATCCAGGAGTGGCTTTGTAACAAGTCACTATCCCATCCCTGAGTAATCAGAGAATTTATTTGCAGTCTGTTAACTAATTGTTCCCATCCTGAGGCACAGACCTTAACTAAAAGGCCCTAAGTAACATTTAAATTTCTGGTCTCCATTATATGAAACAGTTGATAAATTACCACATTCATATATCCTGCCAGTAGAGTTTAATTTAATTGGCCTGAGATTGCAGCAGATTTCTGAAGGTCCTAACACAAGATATGCAGTAAATGTCAGAGGGTCTGATGCAAATATTGAAAAGACATGAAATTTGTGTCAAGAGCAGATGTCATACACCAGCTGTTCTGCAAGCCACATCACTTCTGTTGGCTTCAAGTCACTCAAAACCAAGTGGGAACAATGATTCCTCTTTCTGATCACCTACCTGGTAGGCTGGTTTGAGAGTCTTGTGAGGCACAGCTGTTTTCAAATCCTGGTTCTGCCCTATACCACCCCAAAACTTGACCACACTATTTATTTAATATTCTATGTTAAGTGTTTTTTTTATAACTGTGAATCCTTAATAACTGAATATCTTACTGGGTGATTAAAAGAATTGGATAATACATATTCAATTTCTGATTACACCAGCTGTTTGAGAAGGACAAATTCAATTATTTTTTTAAACTTTATTAATTGATTGATTGATTGGTTGGTTGTTGGGCCACACCCAGTGGCATTCAGGGGTTACTCCTGGCTCTCAGAAATTGCAGGCTTGGGGAACCATATAAGATGCCAGGAATCAAACCACCTTTGGTCTTGAGTAGGCTGCATGCAAGGCAAATGCCCTACTACTGTGCTATCTCTCTGACCCTGACAAATTCAACTATTAAACTATTTATCTAGGTTGTATGAAGATAGTATCAGCCAAGTAACAGATTACTAGGTTTATTGCTTATAGTTGTTCAGCAAAGAACCAAATCCCATTGATTTATATCTATATGCAAACATTTATATCTATATGCAAAAAATAACTATATATTGGCAGTTCTTGTTCCTTGCTATAATTTATCTCCTAGCCTCGGGTGTCCAGGTATTTAGTTTTGTGAGGCCAAATTGTCTTCATTGTTAAAGGGTAAATACAATCAGGTGTCAATGTTTTGATCAGTGATGAACCACACATAGAGAATATCTGCTTTTTATTGTTTGTTTTGATTTTGGGCCAATCCTGGTGATGCTCAGGGGTTACTCCTGGCTATGCGCTCAGAAATCGCTCCTGGCTTGGGGAACCACATGGGATACTGGGAGTTTGAACCACGGTCTTTCCTGGGTGTGCAAAGTCAATGCCCTACTGCTTACGCCACTGCTCCAGCTCCTAGAGCATATCTTTTAATAGGATATGGCATATAAGTGTGAGCTGACTTTGACTTCCAAGTCTCATGAAATTCCATCTCTTACCCTTCATGCTTAATAGCTTCTCAGAAGACTACCTTGCTTTCTGATACATCTTTTTAATTTTAGATACCATGATTTACATGATAGGGGTTTGTGCATACAATGCTCTAATGCCACACCCACCTGAATCAAAGTATGCTTAATCTACTTTCCATCCAATTCTGTAGACACACTTCTGTAATCATGTTTTGTCGCCTTTGACCATTTTTTTTGTTCCCTTATTATGTTTCTTAAAATCTCACTTAATTTTGGTTTGCTTATTTTTGCCACATTTAGCAGTGCTCAGGAATCCCTTCTGGTGAGTCTTAGGGGACCATATAGTATGATAGGAATCAAACCTAAGTAAGTCTTGTGAAAGGCAAGAACTCAACCTACTGAGTAGGGTACAAGCATCTTATCACTCCAGCCCCCCAGTCTACTTTTAAATTATTTGTCTATACCTGGTGGTGGTCAGTGGTTATGTCTATGCTCAAAAATCATGCCTGGCAGGATTAGGGGATATGGGATGCCAAAGACTGAACCTAACGTGGTTGGTCACATGCAAGGTAAACACCCTACCTGCTGTGCTATGGCTCCAACCCTGGTGTGCATGTATTTAATAATGTTTTCTAGTGATTGATATATCTAAGAATTTAATTTTAAAAACAAAAGTGCTGAACCTATATTAATAAAAGAGGGAAAAGGGTTTTATAATATCACATTTCCATGCTTATGACTTATTATTATTATTTTTTTTTTGCTAGCAACTCTAACAAGAACAGGAGGTGTCAAAATTAAAGGCCTATAGTCCATAGTTTAGTCTACTCTCTTGGTGAGCTCCCAAAGTCGCATGTCAGCCACTTCTTTGTCTTTCCACTAGATGCCAGCAGTATCTCAGGATATTGACTGAGTGGTGGTGCTGTACCTCTTCTGGAATTCTCAGAGAGCACAAGGAAGGTTGCTCCTGCACTGAGCACTCTAAAGTCATGGTACTGGTGAGAGCAGTTTGGTCACCCAGTTCCCCCACCAGCTCTGGTTTCAGAACAACAGCAAGGTCAAGTTGAGGTACACAGCCATGGATCAGGTGAGATACAAAGGACAACCAGGAATGGGATTCCAGTCCATATGTTGCTGGCCTCTCTGACCCAACTACTCACCTACCCACCCACCCACAGAGTACATCTGCTGGAGACTGATCATAAATATTTACCTTTCATTAAACATGTCATCACTGCCATTCACCCAGAGTCTCAAGGGCACCCACACAGAAGTTGGGGCTGGGCTTGGTATAGGCCAACAGCAAACCTTGTGCTCCTTCTAATATTTTGAAAACAGTATTGTCCAGTTCTGCTTCCAACAGAATCCAAGAGAAGCCTTTGGATATGCTGAAATACATCTTGGTCTTGGGTTATTATAAAATGAATATAAGGTCTCTCAGAATAGGCTTATTTGATTGTGTTGAATTGAATACTTCACAGCAAATGTAAAACTGAGGCCTGTCTCCTCTTAGTTGCATGATCTCAAGAGAATGTTTTGAATTTTCTGAGTCTCATTTTCCACTGTTGTAAAACCCCTAACATCAACCACAGAATATTGGCCTAGGGATCAACTGACACAATGCATAGGACATTTCACTGAGCTGCTAACCACACTTACTGGTTCTTTCCCAAGTGAATGAATGCATTATTTCTCAGAATAGATATGACCCTAAACCTTACTCAATACAAATAGATAAAATAGTATAATTATTGAGAAATTGCATAACAGAACTATTAAATTAGGAGATTTCAATAGCCTTTAAAAAGTCTGCTCAATACCTTCCACCCTGAGCATGTGTCACGGGGACTTGACTTAGACTTCAATTGATTGGACATCAACCATCTTACCTTGAACCCAGGATCCCAACCTTAGAATTGGCACAGTTCCCTGCATCAACACCAAGAATCAGACTCCTCCCTAATAGCACTCTGGCACCAACTTGCTCCAGGATAGGTTCATATGACACCCCGACAAGGAGGAAACAGCAACAACCTGATCTAAGGCAGGTTGCCCTACCTCACCACCTAACAGTGAGATGAAATCAAAAGACCCTCCCTCCTAGGATCTGTGCAAAAACCAAGATCTCTAATTACAGGAGACTGCTTTGACAATCATGACTGAACAGAACTTTTCCCTGGGACCATAAAAAATGACCTTGGGGCTTGATAACTAACATAGCTGGAGCCTGTAGGTGGTCTCATGACAGTATGCTTCAGGGGTGGAGACATCCTATATTTCTTAGGCCAAGGAAATTTCCTTTCTAACTTCCCCAATGTTTGCTGTGCCTATGCAAAAAACCCAAAGAAACAAACATCTTGCCACATCTACTCCCTCTTTTACTTTTTTCTTCTTTTAATTTAATTCATATTTTTAGTTTTTAGATAGGGGCTCCCACCTTTCTTACAGAACCATAGATCATGAATCATCTTGTTCTGCCTCATATTTCTATGTCTTTCTACAAATTAAGAAAAGAAAAAAAAGTCCATGGAACACAAGGACCAAGTGGTATCAGGAGCATTGAATAGAAATCATAATGGTCAGATATAAATACCCAAACCAAAGTCAACTACAATAGAATCAAGAGGCCCAAACTATAACAAGCTATACACAAAGTGGACCTGTTATACTAGCAGTTCAGGGGGCTAAGGGTGGAGGTATGAGATACATGCTAGCAATTATGGTGAGGGAGGTCAACACTGGTGGTGGGAATGGCCCTAATTCACTGTCACTATGTGCTAAAATAAAACTGTGAAAGACTTTTCATTCACATTAGTAACAATAAAAAAATTTAAAAAATATCTGCCCATGTATCAGTCTTCTATCTATCCTGTCTCCTGGCCTTGGAGAGGTTACTCTCCACAATTTACCTGCTGCAACTTGCATAACCTGATTCTTGGCTATCCTCTCCTCATCCACTTCCCCACCAGGCTCAGCCTCCCTCAACTGACTGCCACCTTCCTCTTTCCCCTCTTCCCTGTAATCCCTATGATTATGAGAGAAAAGAAAGGGTACTGAGAATACATCTGTCCTTTCCGGTTACTGTCCCTTTTTCTACTTCACACACTCTCAATTCTTAACTTCTCCCTTTTGGATGAGAAGAAAACCCCTGGGACCAATCATTTGGCTTATCTTATCCTATGTTGGCAGCATCTCTTCTCCCAGTCACCCCCAAATCCACTTTCAGTAACAGCAGACAACTTTATCCATATTTAATTTTACACAGCTTTAAATCACACGCAAACCATAATGTAAGCCAAACATAATGTAAGCCATAAATCCCTCTGCACATATAAGGATCCAACTCAGGGTTGACTGAGTGTAGATCCCTGGTGAATATGTTTTCAATATAGTACTCCTTTAAAAAATGACTAATTGTGGGTGAGGAATGGACCTATGTCTAGTTGAGCTCAGGTTTTATTCCAGGCTTGTGTTCGGGGATCATTCCTGACAGGCTTGAGGAACGATAGGGTACCAGGATTGGATCTAGGTCTGCTGTATGCAAGACAAGTACCTTACCTACTATATAATTGTTTGAACCAACAATGGCTATTTAAATTTTCATTTTAATCATATATAATTTGCTTCCTTGGTTTGACTAGTGGCATTCAGGTGCTTCTAGCCACATGTGGCCTGTATCTACCAGGTTCTGCCTGAGATCATTGAAAGTTTCCTGTCAGTGCTTCTCAGTATACATTGTTTTATATATCACTATATATGATCATCAGATCCTCAGAAATGAAGAGAATACATATTTTTACTTCTAGAATGTGCTGGTTCTTATTCCGACAGACTAGTGCTTGGGTAGCACTAGTGGAACTCTACTATCTGGGAAGCCCATGTTGCAGTAAACTTTCAGCTATATGGACACTCAGTGTTGGCAAGCATTATTATCAAACCCCAAAAAGTATGCGTAGAGTCACCAATACCTGATATGTAACCTCCAGGTAGGAGCACAATTGAAATGGGCAAAGATCAAAGCCAGGAGTTGCCAGGAGTTGCTCCTGGCTCTGTGCTCAGAAATTGCTCCTGGCAAGTTCAGGGGAAAATCAAACCTGGGTCCCTGACTACATGCCAGGCAAACGCCCTACTGCTGTACTATCTCTCCAGCCCTAAGGAATTTGTTTTTAACCTGCCACTAAACTTTTTTAACTCCAAAAAATTCACAGCCAACAACCACACAATGTGTTTCTCTAGAAATACCCAAACAGGTACTAAGATGCCAGACTCATTATATATATATGAGAGTTACTCTCCCCCTACATACACACATACTAAATCATTCAATCAGCAATAGCCATAAAGGGTTATTAAGTAAGTTAATAAATAACTTATTAAAGAAGTTCCCAAAGTGGAACTTATTTTATATATCTTGCTCTTATAACTCTCTGAATCTCTGAATACTTTTACATTTAGACACAAAATAATTTTACTTCTCTAGATTTGAGACATTAGTTGAAGGAGGATAATTTCGGAGCATGAATCTCAGAGCTATACACCCAGCACCATCTATGCTACATTCTACAGGAGGATTACTTACAGTAACAATGGGGATCATCTTCAAATCTAATAAAGTATGTCCTGTACCCTAGGGAAAAAATCACATCACTCCTTTGGTTAGGCAGCTGCTGTCTGTAAACAAGTAGTATCACTATAAGCATAATTGCTTTCCTTATGTTTGTCTTCAGGTACAGGTGGGACTGGATCTTCCAATCAGTGCTCATGTGGCCCTTTAGAAATTGAGGGTTTGATTGGTTGGATGTTGATTTAATGCTGCTGAAGGTGGGGTTTTGGGATGACAGGTGTCAAATTTGGTCTCTATTCATTCAAATACACTCCTGGTCACTGGGCTAGCTCCCCAAGCTAGCTATTGCTTTAAAGAAGAGATAAACTATAACAGTCTGTTTGCTCAAGCTGAAGCAAAAGAAGATGGAGTGTCTTAGAATGAATTAATCACTTCGTGGATATATATACTGGTGTCTTTTATAGGATAGATACCTCTGTGAATCTCCTCTAGATATTCATGTTTCCCCCTCCTTCCCTTTATGGTTATTACTGATTCAATGATTTAATATGTGTGTGCATGTAGGGGGCAGTAACTCATATATATGTGACTGTGATGTTTGCACATTTCAGTTGTGCTTCTTCTTGGAGGTTACATATTAGGTTGTGATGACCTCCACATGTGCATTTAGTTTCTTTCTGGTTTTTGGGCCACATCTGGTGATGCTCAGGGATTACTCCTGGCTATGAGCTCAGAAATTGCCCCTGGCTTGGGGGACCATATGGGATGCTGGGGGATTGAACCGCAGTCCGTCCTAGGTTAGTACATGCAAGGCAAATGCCCTACTGCCTCCACCACCACTCCAGCCTCATCCACATGAGCTTTTTGGGATTTGATAGTAATGCTTGCAAACACTGGGTTTCCATATGACTGGAAGTTTACTGAGACATGGGGTTCCCAAATAGTAGAAAAACTAGACACAAATAACAAACAACAAACACAGTTGGCAGCACATGTAGTGGCACTCTGGATTGGACTCTTAGCCTGATGCCGGCAAGGTAAATGCTCTAAGCTATTTTTTTCTCAACTGGGGGCCATATGACCTCCCTAGAATCTTCTATGGGGGTCACAAATGAAAATGATGTTAATGAGTGAGAGAAGTGAGAGAAGTAGAATGCCTGTCTTGAATACAGACAGAGGGTGGGAGAGGAGGGAAATGGGAGACATAGGTGGTGGGAATGCTGAAGTGGTGAAGGGGGGGTGTTCTTTTTATAACTGAAACCCAACTACAATCATATTTGTAATCAAGATTTTTAAATAAAGGTATTATTTATTTTTTTAAATTTTTATTTTAGCATAATGGCTTACATATCTTTCAATAATAAAGGTATTATTTTTTAAAAAAGAAAATGATGTCATTGGAAAACATGGCAGTTGACTAGGGAGCCAACTTGTAGGACGAGAGGGTCATAGGAAGAAAGCAAAGGCAGAAGAGAGTCTGGTTGATTGAGAAACATTTCTCTGTGACACTAAGCTATACCCAGACTTAGGGTATTTTGTTTGTTTGTTTTTGGACCACACCTTGTGATGCTCTGAGGTTACTTGCTCTGCACTCAACAATTACTCCTGGCAGTGCTCATGAGGTCATATGAGATTCGGGGATTCAACCCAGATCAACCACGTGCAAGGCTGCTCTGCTCATATATTTATTTTACTTTATTTTAATTTTTTGGGTTTTGGGCCACACACTGCAGTGCTCAGGGTTTACTCCTGGCTCTGCACTCAGAAATCACTCCTGAGAGGCTCAGGGGACCATATGGGATGCCAGGGATTGAACCTGGGTTCATCCCTGGTTGGGTGCATGCAAGGTAAATGCCCTACCATTGTTCTATCTCGCAGGCCCCACTGCTCATACTTTTAAAATTCACTAGTTCCTGAGAACTCCTGGGAATTTAAAACTCACTAATTTGACATTTCAAAACTTTCCATCAGTTTTCCATGAAGGCTTTACACACAAACCCTTGGCATAGTTAACTGACTGCCTGAATGACCATTACATAGGAATCTATCCCTAAGCTATGCAGTCAATCATCCCCGATGTAGGGGACTACTTTTTTGTAAGGTCATATCTGCCCAAAGTGCTCTCACAATTCAACATCTTTTAGTATTCTGGGTATGACAAAGCCTGCGGAACCAAAGTTT
This sequence comes from Crocidura indochinensis, assembly GCA_004027635.1. Classification (NCBI taxonomy): domain Eukaryota; kingdom Metazoa; phylum Chordata; class Mammalia; order Eulipotyphla; family Soricidae; genus Crocidura; species Crocidura indochinensis. The sequence goes on from PVKC010017006.1 coordinate 10,283, forward strand.
GGATAGTTCTAAGAAGTTAGTTGAAGCTGTTGCATGCAACATGAAAGGCTACACATTCTACGAATGCTAAAAGCAACAGGTTTGTTATCATGAGAAATGGATCCTTTAATTAATGGCTTTATAAATCTGATTTTTTTGACTACTGCTTTAGCCAGTTTATTTTGTAAATTTCCTTTTAGGTAGATATTATTCCTTTTTGTTTATTTGTCTTTGGACTACACCCAGAGGTGCTCAATCCTGAGCACAGAGCCATGAATCAGAGCAGGGACCAGGACCATGGGTTAGACATTTGCAAAACAAGCATCTAACCCACTGTCCTATATCTCTGGCCCCAACTACTATTGCTTTCTTATTCCTTCCCAATATTCACCATTCTTCTTTTACCCTTACAATTCAAATTGATGCTGAGGACGTAGAAATAGCATAATGGCTAGGGATCCTGCCTTTCATGCAGACAACTCACATTCAATCTCTGCATGGTAGACAGTCCCCTGAGAACTGCTAGGAGTAATTTCTGAGTGTAGAGTCAGAAATGATTCCTGGATATTTCCAAATCTGGCTAAAACAAAACAAAACAAGCAAACAAGCAAAAATGTTATATTGCCTCCATAACCATTGTCCCTTCCCATAGCCCTAATCCCCATGTTTACATGTTACTTAAGCAATATCTACAAAAGAATATTCCTAAATATGGATGCTTTTTCAGGCTTATAAAAAATTCATTGCACTGATGGAACTATTACAGAGACATGGGCTGACATTGAACCTGCATATACTGGAAGAATTGACTTTGGTTCTAATTGGACGTAATTTTTATCAAGTTGATTATCAAATATTTTAATGTCTGCCGAATATGTTGGTGGAATATAATTTTTATATGGCTCATGATGTTTTAAATAGAAATAATTTTCGGTTTTGGACCATACCCAGTGAAGCTCAGAGTACTGTCTATGCGCTCAGAAATCGCTCCTGGCTTGAGGGACCATAAGGGATGCTGTGGATTGAACCCAAGTCTGTTCTGGGTCAGCCACATTCAAGGCAAATGCCCTACTGCTGTGCTATTGCTCTGGCTCCAAATATAATATTTTTCAAAATCTTCCTTGTTCTCTCTATATATATTTATATGTCTGTATATATATATATATATATATATACTGATTAGGGCTAACCTGTGTATATATATTTATTATAGAGTCTCTGGCAATTGGTCCAGTGGTTAAAAGTGAAGTAGAATGGGCCAGGATTCAGAAATAACTAGTTGTGTGACCTGGGGTACATCCTTCAGTCTTTATGAAGTATCTGTCAGCAGTCTCACTAGGATGCTGAGTAAAGGAAATATCTTGATTTGAGTATAATATATAGTGGCAAAGTCTTTTAACTTTGATGAAAGTGGATAGTATTAGGTGTTATTGAATAAAGCTAGCATGTTCTTCCGTTGGTGTCCCTAGTCTTTGGCAATTTAACTAAACTTGAATCACATTTTAATTCCTTGAAGATACTATTTCTTGTAAATTTCTTTTTTTAATATAAATCTTTATGTAAACACCATGATTTCAAGCATGTTTGTAGTTGGGTTTCAGTTATAAACAGAACATCCCCCATCACCAGTACAACATTCCCACCACCAATGCTCCCATCTCTCTCCTCCTCCACCCCTGCCTGTATTGGAGAGAGTCATTATACTTCCCTCATTCTTTAACATTGTCATGCTAGTTGTTAGTGTAGTTATTTTCCTAACAGAGTTCACCACTCTTTGTGGTGATCTTCAAATTGTGAGCCATTCCTTCCAACCCTTCCAGGCCTTAACTCTATTGTCTCCTGGTCTTATTACAGTAATGTCTTTAACTTTTCTTAAAACCCACAGATGAGGGAGACTATTCTGTGTGTGTCTCTCTCCCTCTGACTTATTTCACTTAACCTAATAGATTCCATGTACATTCACATATAGTAAATTTTCATGACTTCACCTCTCCTGACAGCTGCATAATATTCCATCTTGTAGAATTTCTTTGCCTTAAAGTACTTATTGTTTTATTTTGTATTGATTATTGAATTGTTATTTTATTTATTTTCTTAACCCTCTTGACTGTCTTCTAAGAACCTTGAATGGATTCCTAATTCCTCTGGATATTAAAACATACCAAGCATGTCCAGAGTAACTATTGAAAATGTTAATCAGTTCAATAAAACCCACTTACCTCAAACTACTCTCCATTTTTTACCAAGCTTCCATCATGGACTTTTTGTATTTTAGTTCTATTTTCATTTGGCCTTTCTCTTAACTCTGTGACTCTCAAGACTGTGATCTTCCTCTGCTCACACTTCTGGTTGTCTTACTTATTATGAGGAGACATATTACAAGACACTCTGCTATACTTCAGCTTTTTTCTCTCTGTAGATCTTGAACTTCACTAGAATTCTGTTGAAAATGTTCTAAATCTCAAGTATATCTTGTTTTGAAAAAATGATTTCTATCTTGTTCCTAATTGTGCTAACAAATTAGTTTATCTAGAGATTAGTAAATAGACCATTTTTGTTTACTTATGGTAGCCCGGTTGCTGACCTACTCCTACCATTAAAGTTCTCTAATGAGGGAAGAAAACTTTATATTACCTAATAAGAGCCCAGTTCTCAAACATACTTTGTCCACCCTATTCAGGTAATTCTGAGAGAGTCCCGGATGGTCAGCATATTGGATCAAACATTGTAGTGTTGGGGCCGGAATGGTGGCTCAAGAAGTAGGGTGTTTGTCTTGCATGCACTGACGGATTAGGTTTCATTCCCTGGGGTCCTATATGGTCCCCCAAGCCAGGAGTGATTTCTGAGCGTAGAATCAGGAGTAATCCCTGAGTTTCACTGGGTGTGGCCCAAAAACAAATAAAATGAAAACCCAAACAAGCAAACAAAGAATTGTAGTGTTTAGGATTAAGGAGAATTAGTTGATAATCTGGATGCATTGTCATCCAGTGTCTGAACCTTTTATTGTACTTTACCAGATGGAACCATACTAGTGGTATGACAGATTCTTTCTCTCTCAGCTTGAGAGAGAACTGGTCCCTGAGTTTAATAAGAAGAAAGAAATAGTGCATTTATCAACTATATTTTTTGTTACCTTGGCTTGTAACATATCCTTATTCGAACTTCTCTCTTTTCTTTTTCTGGTCTTTGGGCTACATCCAGCAGTGCTCAGAGGATAATTCTAGCTCTGTCCATGAAAGTCACTCCTGGAAAACTCAGGGGAACAAATGGGATGCCAGGGATAGAATGCAGGTATGTCCCAGGTTGTCTGCATGGAAGACAAACACCTTACCACTGACTGTGTTATTATTCTGGCCTCATCAAACCTCTTTATTTTCTGACTATAATGTCTGGAAGGCTCATAGAGGCAGCCTTTCACAAGAAGCTCTCACCACAAATAAAACTAATGGTTAGGCATTCCCATTTGGACAATTTTCCTTTTTAGGAATAGTCTTTCTGTGCAGGGACTTGCTAGGGAATGAAGCTGAATAGGAGGTTGATGTGGGAGTTGGAGGAGGAGGTGGTGGTGGGAGACAAAGTTTTCCAGAGGTTCTTTTGTAGTTAGTGGCCATTGATCACTCTATGATCTCAAAGCCACTTTCTCCAACCCTACTGCTTTGACCCCAGATCTAAGTCTTGTCTTCTTGGCTATTAATTCCTTGTGATATATAAAGCAGACAGAATTAATGCTTTGTCTCGATTTCAACAAAAGATTTTATTCCCAGAAAACATCAAGATTGGTTAAGGGGTCTTCCATTCTCCTTTTGTAATGGCCTGATCTCACTGGACCTCTCTTACCTCCTCTGCGACCATCACTTCAGCATCTCACAAAGCTCAGATGCAGTTCCTGTGGCCTAGGAAGTTCAATGGTAAAGAGAATAATGGAAAAGGGGCATTCATGGGAGTCTCAAGAGCAGAGAATATTGGAACTTTGAATACATCCATACAACATTCACATTTGTCACCACGTCAATGGTTCAGCTTCACTGCTTTTCCACCAATTTCTACACAGATAGCTAACCACAAAAATCCAGAGATTGTAACTGGAGAGGTGACACTCAAGGTAAGGCATCTCTGCCTTGCAAGCGCTAGCCTAGGATGGACCATGATTTGATCCTGCAGCATCCCACATAGTACTTCCAACCCAGGGGGGGATTTCTGAGCACATAACCAAGAATAAATCCTGAGCATCAAATGTTGTGGCCCAAAAAGCCAAAAAAATTATTAAATTGCCATGAGATATCAGTTAAAATTGAACAAAACTGGACATAACCCCAACCTCCTCCAAATAAAGTGCTCAAATAAATCAGATCTATGAGAAGGGAGAAATTACAATAGAACTCTCAGATATCCAAGACATCATGAGAGCTTACTATGAACAACTTTACTGTTAAGCTAGAGAATCTAAAAGCAATGGACAGATTTATAAAAACATACACTCTACCAAAACTTAATGAGTCGGAAGTAGGCCTAAACTGCCTATAAAGGCCAATCCCAGCAAGGAAATTACAACAGTAATTAAGAATTCTTCCAAGAATAAATGGCCAGGCCCAGATAGGTTTGTGAATGAGTTTTATCAAACATTTAGAGAAAAATTACAGCCACCGAATTTTCTCTTTTTAGCAAAGAAACAGAATCCCCTAAACACTTCTATGGAGCTAACATTATACTCATTCTCAAAGCTGACAGAGATATTACCAAGAGAGAAAACTATAAATCAATCTTGCCTATGAAGATTGATGCAAAAATCCTCAACAAAATCTTATCAGACTGAGTCCAATTGCACATAAAATATTATGTATTATGATCAAGTAGATTTTATCTCTGGGATGCAAGTATGGTTCAATATGTGCAAACCAATTAATATTATACACCAAATCAATTCAAAGTAAAGATAAAAATCATGATCATGTTGATTAATGCAGAGAAAAGCATTTGACAAAATTCAACAACCATTCATAATTAAAAACCCTCAGCAACATAGAGGTAGGAGGAGCTTTCCTCAACCTATCCTAAAAACTCAGAGCCAATATTATTCTGTTTTTGTTTTTGTTTTTGTTTTGGGTCACACCCAGCAGTGCTCAGGGATTACTTCTGCCTCTTTGCTCAGAAATCACTCCTTGCAGGCTGAAGGAACCATATTTGATGCTGGGATTTCAACCACTGTCCTTCTGCATGCAAGGCAAATGCCCTTTTCTCCATACTATCTCTCCGGCCCCCCAATATTATTCTTAATGAAAAATATTTAAAACATTCCCACTGAGGTCGGGCACAAGGCAAGGATGTCCATTGTGCCCACTCTTATTCAACATAATATTAGAAATTTTAGTAATAGAAATCACACAAGAAAAGGAAATCAAAGGGATCCAACTTGGAAAAGAGGAAGTCAAACTATCTCTATTTGAAGATAACATGATAAGCTATATTGGAAACTCTACATAGTCCATAAAAAGGCTCCTATAAACAATGAATAAAAACAACCAGTATAGCAAAGAGACTGGCTACAAAGCCAATAAAAATTGATTGCCTTTCTTTATACAAATAATGACTCAGAGGAGAAAGTGATCAGAGTATATCCCACTTAAATAGTGTCAAAACCCATCAGGTACCTAGGAATCAACTTAACAAGAGATGCAGGACTCATATCATGAAAATTTCCTAACACTTAAACAAAATGGAAGACCTAAGGAGAGGGAAAAACAATTCATCTTCACGGATTGGAAGAATCAACATCAAAATGACCATCTTACCTAAACTTCTATATAATTCAATAAAATCCCTATCCCAGTTTAGACAACATTCTTCGAAGACTTAGAACAGTCAATTATAAAGTTTATGTAGAATCATAAATGAACACAGATACCCAAAACAATACTAAAAGACAAGAAATTGGAAGCATCTAATTTTCTAACTTGAAGTTATATGACAAAGCCTCATGATCAAACAGGACAGTATTGAATTAAAGATAGACTTTCAGATTCATGGGTCAGAGTAAATATCCAATGAGAACTTTCCAACTCTAGAGTCAACTAATTTTTGATCAAGAATTCAAAAACATGAAATGGAATAAAGACACCCTCTTCAACATATGATATTGGGTCAATTGGATAACCAGATATAAGAAATCGAAGCTGGTTCTATATCTCACACCTTACTTAAAAGTCAACTCAAAGTGAATCAAATACCTTGAGTTTAGTCCCAAATCTATAAAGTATATTGAGGACTACATAGGCAGAACACTCCAAGACCTAGACCTCAAAGGAGTCTTCAATGTTATGATAATAATGGTAAAGGCTACGAAATCAAATCTGAATAAATGAGACTATATAAAACTAAAAAGTTTCTGAATGAAAAAAAGAAACATGGCCTAAAACTAAAAGACAGACGAGTAGGAAAATATTTTCATTCAACAATCATATAAAGGGTTGATACAAAGTACTCACAAAGATAAAAACCTCTCTCAATCTAAAAAACCACATTAAATATGGAAAGAGAAAATGAATAGACATCACTCTGAGGAAGATCAACAGGCTAATGAAAAACTACTCATCATCTCTTATTAAGGAAATACAAGTCAAGATGAAAATGAGATATAATCTTGTCATCTTATACCAGTGAGAATGACACATATCAAAAATACCTGGATCAATTAAGTTGATGTATAGCTGGTGAAAAAGGAACTATCATTTACTGCTTCTGGGAATGCTGTCTGGTTCAACCTCTATGGAAAATAGTATGGATGGTTCTCAGTGCATTTACAATTGCTGCCATATAACCCAGCAATTCCACTTTAGGCATCTATTCTTACAAAAGGAAAACAATCATTCAAAAGCATTTATATGCACTGCTATTCATAGTACAATAGCTAAGAGTTGGTATCAACCCAGATAGTCAATAACAGATGAGTGAATCATGAAGCTGTGGTACATATACAATGGAATACTAGATAGTGAAAAGAATGACCCAATCATTCAATTTGCTGCAGCAAGGGTAGAACTGGAAGATGTCATGTTAAATTATCTAAGCCAGAAGAATGATAAATGCAGATTGATATCACTTATATATGCTTTTTAGAACAACTACATGAAGGAATGCAGTGGTTGGGAATGTTGCACTGGTGATGTGGGGTGTTCTGTTTATAACTAAAACCCAACTACAAACGTGCTTGTAATCATGGTGCTTAAATAAAAATCTACATTAAAAAAACAAATACGAGTTGTCTAAAACCCAGAGTATAGTGAGGGGAAAGAAAAAAAATTGAGTGGAAGAAGAGAAAGACAGTTTTGAAATAATGAAGAATAGGTGCATTCGTGGTGTTAAGAAAGAGCAGAACTAAATATCCTAACCACAGAGTCAACAACAATGAAATCATGAGACCCAAACTTTAACAACCAAACTTTAAAAAGTTGCCTTTTTCATGGCAGGTTGGAGGAATGGTGATGGCATGAGAAGGACTCTAGGAACATTGATGGAGGGAGGCTGACACAGGTGGTGGGATTGGTGCTGAAGCATTGTATCTGAAACTTAACTTTAAATAACTTTGTAAACCACCATTCTTTAAATAAAAATTAATAAAATAAGAAATATTTTTCAGTAAAAATAGTTGTTAGCTGAAATCTCTACCTTAAATACCAAACTTCTTTTATCTACAATTTTGTTCCAGAAATGATGTTTTATTTGCTCTTCTATTTCAACCAGACTTCTGTTTCTGATTTTGCATTTTAAGGGTTTCTCAGATAAAGTTAGGGTGACTTCTCATTTCTCTTAAGTTTTTGAAGTAAGAGATTACTACTTTACATAAACTTTATCCTTGACTTTTATCAAGTAATTCTCTCTCAGTTCTCCTTGTGGGTCTGTCATATTCCTGACTTTTCAAAATTGGAATGTTTCAGGACTCAGTTCTAAAAATTGCTTTATCTTGGTCAATGCAAAATTCCCACTTTCCAGTTTCTCCAGTCATTGACGTCAGGCTGATCTCAATAATCTGTAAGAAAAATGTAGAACTGACCATGGCTAAGTCCCACACATGTCATCAACTGGCCTGGGGCCTTTTTATGGTACTTATTCTAATCATGACTTACTGTCCTTTGGAATAGATAAGGTAAGAATAATATTTGTGAAGGAACAGTTTATTAAACTAAGAACATTTTGCTGAGAGGTTGTTTAATCTCACCTCTCCTTATCCTCTCGACTTCTCTTTTTCTTTGGAACACTTTTTCATCGTTGTCCTAGCCAATCCTAGCTTTAGATTCTTAACTTATAAATTGTCAAGTCATCTAACTACCTCACACTACAACCTTGAACAGAATAATGTCTATTAAAAATAGATGGAAGTTCATTCTTACTCAAAGTGTGGATTTTGATTGAAATGACAAAAGAGAGATATGAGGAAAATGGTTGAATCATGGCATCCTTCTCTCCAGAATATATACATGCAAAAGGGAAAAGAGAGTGGATATTTGGCTTAGCAGACCCTATATTCCAGCAAACAGCCCCTATTTTCCCGATTTTTACTTTGGACATGGAAAATGTCACTGATGGATCAGGTTCTCATGCACTCAGAAGAAATCTGTCTAGAATGTTTCACATTTGAACTAGATGTCAGGCGGAGTTTCACATTTGGACTAGATGGCAGGCGGAGCACTGTTAATGGGGAGATAGAGAGATATAGTGCTTATCTTTTCTCTTTTCTAATTATGAATATCACAAAGTCAGAAAAATTTTTTTTTCTCATTGAGGACTTTGACAATAGCCTAGTTTTGTGGGACTGAAGCTCTATAGAGAGAAATACTAGTTTTATAAATGATTATAATGTCCACAATTCCATATGATAATGAATTTAAGGACCACCAAACTGGGACAGGCCCCATGCTACACAGAGCCCTGATGAATGAAGAGAACCACATTATAAGTTTCTCCAGAGAGTGGAGCTAAAGAAACCGATTGTCTTTCCGAAATACCCCAGCAAGAATGCAGGTCTTAATTAACAAAGACCAAGGTTGATTTTTCTTGCTGCCTTTTTCTCTGAGAGACAAATAATAAGAAATGAATGAGGTTGGAAGCAAATGAGAACCATATTGGGAAAGTGAAGCAGAGACAAACTTTTGGCTGAGCCGGTTGCAAAGAGCTAAAGTTCTTTAATCATCTCTGGAGATGTAGCCAAAAATGCAATTTGAAACACAGACCCAGAGACACGCATGCACATGCATGCATACATGAACACACTCACACACACGTCTACACCATAGCCTCCTCCTTTTTCACTGGAGATGAATCAAGATGGTGGAGACAGCAGATGATGAGAACCATTCCTACTCTCAACTTATTATATGAAAGAGTTTGGCAATCAGTAATCTTTGCTGCCATGGTTTGGGGAATCCATCTATCAATTCTTACGCTTTCAACATTCACTGTGCATTATGCACTGACCAAAGGGAGCTAATAGGCAATTTATTGAACTATGCTAAGATGGGAATTTATTTAAGAACCTGATTCTTCCAACAGATGATTTTTTTAAGAAGATAAACTAGTTTGGGCCTAAAAGCATTATTACTTCTAGTGGGGAGGGGGTAAGAGCATATTTATTAAAACTGTATCTTATTGACTAAAAATGGATTAAACAAGGAAAATTTACTTTTGTCAGATTTATCCAAGTCAACTTATACACAGGCTGATAGAACTGATAGTTGCATGTGGCGACATGATTTTTGGAAGACACAATATATACTTCATACATTCCACTGCAACTAAACATGTAACACTTAGAAATGAATATTGCCTTTGTTTCCACAGAGAGAGAAGACAAATAAATTTTGCTTTCTGATAGTGGACTTGATGAAATAAGAGGTCTGATGATGAAACTACATTTAGATTGGTATTAAGTAAATCTTGTATATTTTAGAGACATTTTTATGCATGTTGTTTCAGTTTGAAAGAAAGCTTGTTTAGGGTACCTCCTGACTTCTTCCTTCCACTTCACATGGGGAGTAAGGGATACCTGACTGACTGATGCATATGAGTCCATTACCTCTTTTCTTCTGAAGAATACATTTCCTGAGTGGAGAAGGAGAAACACAAATATGAAAGGATGGGGAACAAGGGTCCAGAGATCTCAGGTGCACTGATGGTGTTAAGAAAG
>PVKC010017007.1:0-20458 GCA_004027635.1 Crocidura indochinensis
AGTCTGGTTGACCTATCAAGTGTTGATAAGGCCGTGTTGAGGTCTCCCACAATTATTGTATTATTATTTATTTCTTCTTTCAAATTTGTCAGTAATTGTATCAGATAAATTGCTGGTCTCTCATTGGGTGTATATGTTTAGTAGTCTGATTTCTTCCTGTTGCACATATCCCTTGATTAGGACATAGTGTCCATCTTTGTCCCTTACCACTTTTCTGAGTATAAAGTTGGTGTCATCAGAAATTAATATGGCCACCCCCGCTTTTTTGAGGGTGTTGTTTGCTTGGATAGTTTTCCTCCAGCCTTTAATTTTGAGTCTATGTTTGTTCTGACTATTCAGATGTGTTTCTTGTAGGCAGCAGAAGATTGGATTCATCTGTTTGATCCATTTTGCCACTCTGTGTCTTTTAATTGGTGAATTTAATCTGTTGACATTGAGGGAGATGATTGTCATAGGATTTAATGTCTTCTTTGTAGATAAGTTTGCTGTGTTTGTTGGTCCCTTGAATTACAGTAGACCTATCAGGTTTTCCTTTAGGACTGGTTTATCATTTGTGAAGATTCTGAGCTGTTGTTTATCCATAAAGCTATGTATTTTTCCTTCAAACTGAATGTGAGTCAGGCTGGGTGCAGTATTCTCGGTGAGGCATTCATTTCATTCGTTTTGTCACAATATCTCACCATTGTCTTCTGGCCTTGAGAGTTTCTTGTGACATGTCTGCGGTAAATCTTAGGTATGCTCCTTTGAATGTGAGTTCCCTTTTCCATCTTGCTGCGTTCAGTATTCTATCTCTATCTGTGAGATTTGTCATTATAACAAGGATGTGTCTTGGGGTGTTTTTCTTTGGGTCTCTTTTAGCTGGTACTCTTCGGGCATGCAGGATTTGATTGCATGTAGTCTTTAACTCTGGGAGTAGCTCTTTGATGATGTCTTTGTAGATTGATTCTTCTTGGAGATTTCCTACCTGGGTCTCTGGGACTCCAATGATTCTTATGTTGTTTCTGTTGAGTTTATCAAAGATTTCTATTTTCATCTGTTCACATTCTTGAGCACTTTTTCCATTGCCTGTTCGTTTGTCTTAAGATTCTTGTCTACTTTCTTCTGTTGTGTTGAGTTTTTCTGCATCGCATCTTCCAGTACTCCGATTCTCTCCTCAGCTGATGATACCCTGCTGGCCAGGCCATCCATTGAGGTTTTCAGTTCAGCCACCATATTTTTCAGATCTGTTATTTCAGTTTGGAGTTTTCTGATTTCTGTCTTTGTGTTCTGTTCAGATTGCTTTATGCTTTCTTTCACTTCTTGAAACATCTTCCATATTGCTATTTTAAGTTCCTTGTCCAAAAGGTTAATCGGGAGGTTGGAATTTATTAGATCATCGGAGATTTCATCTTGATTTTTGGTGCATGGGTTTTGCCTGCGAGGTTTCACCATTTTCACGCTTGTAATGTTGTTTTTCCTGCGTGTTGTGGTGGGGTTTATTGGTTAGAAAGAGTGCGCGGCCATGAAGCGAAGCGAAGCGGCTGCACTCTTCTGCTGCCACTAGTTGACAATTAGAAAGAGGAGACGTTTCCCTGGAATCCCCAGCATGGTCAGAGGCTCAGCAGGGCTCCACAGGGCAGGACCCTGCAGGCCAGAGAGCTGAGCTGATTGGCCAGCAACCCCACCACCAAGTTACTTACAGGCAGCTGGAATGCAGTTTTTTGGGGGTGCTGGGGATGCCTTCAGTGTTCAAACACACAAGCAGACAGGCAGAATGAGGAGAGGTTCCCTTGAATCCTCAGCCAAGAATCACCCTGACTTTGCCTCCTGCAGCCCGTAGGTAAATTGAATTTGAGACCCCTGTGCCTAAAGTTTATCCCTAGGAGTGGTTTTCCTGGATCATATGGGAACTCAATGTTCAGTTTTCTGAAAAATCTCCATAATGTTTCCCAGAAAGGCTCGACTAGCTGGCATTCTCACCAGCAGTGAATATAAGTTCCTTTCTCTCCTACATCCCCACCAGTACTGATCATTCTTGTTTGTGATGTTGTCAATCTCTGTGATGAGAGATGGAACCTTACATTTTTTTGTTTGCATCTCCCTCATCATTAGGATTGGGGAACAATTTTTATGTGCCTTTCGCCAATTTATTTCTTTTTTGTGGAAGTGTCTGTACATTTCTTCTCCCCACTTTTTGGGGGGTTACTTGTATTTTTTTTTCATCTTAATTTCTGTCAATACCTTGTATATCTTAGATATTAGCTCCTTAATTATGGATATTGGGTAAAGAGTTTCTCCCATTTTGTGGGTGGTCTTTGTTTCCTAGTCACTATTCCCTTTGAGGTACAGAAGCTTCTCAGTTTAATGTAGTCCCATTTGTTTATCTCTGCTTCCATGGGTTTGGGCAATGGTGTTCCTCCTTGAAGATGCTTTAGTCTCAATGTCATAGAAAGTTTTACCTATGTTTTCTTTGTTATACCATATGGATCTGATATCAAGGTCTTTAATCCATTTGTATTTGATGACTTTTGTGCATTCTGTTAGATGGAGGTGTGAATTCTCTTTTTTTTTACACGTGGCTGACTAGTTGTCCCAAACCATTTGTTGGAGAGACTTTTCTTGCTCCATTTGCATTACTTGCCCCTTTATCAAAAATTAATTGAGTGGTTGACTGGGCAATATTCTCTGGATACTCAAGTTTATTCCATTCATCTAAGGGTGTCTGTCTTTATTCCAATACCATGATGTTTTAATGTCTAGTATTTTGTGATACAGTTTAAAGTTGGGAAAAGTGATGCTTCCTATCTTTTTTCCTAAGGGTTCCTTTAGCTATTAGCGGGCATTTATTGTTCCAAATGATTTTCTGGAGTGTTTGATCCACATTTTTGAAGAAGGTCACATGTATCCTTAGAGGAAGTGCATTTAATCTGATTATTAACACAGAGAAACAAATGACCTTCTATACACAAAAATGATAGAGAAGAAATAGACATTAAAAATGCCATTCACAATAGTGTCACAAAAATTCAAATATCCAACTTAATAAAGAGGTGAAGAACCTATACAAAGAAAACTATAATACACTACTTCAAGAAATAAAATGTTAAAAAAATAAAATAGTACAAAAGAAAATAGAGATATATATCCTGTTCATAGATTGGGTGGATTAACATTAACACTGTAATACTCCCCAAAATATTATACAGAATTAAACTATAACTTTAGTCCTTGTCTTTTTAAGAGAAATACTGCCTGGGTTCATTAAAATATTTTCTTATAAATGCATCTACATTTAAATAAAAGTAAAATGGGGCCCGGGAGATAGCATAAAGGTAAGGCGTTTCCCTTTCATCCAAAAGGTCATCGGTTGGAATCCCAGTGCCCCATGCCTGCCAGGAGCAATTTCTGAGCATGGAGCCAGGAGCAACCCCTGAGCGCTGCCGGGTGTGACCCAAACACTAAATAAAAGTAAAATAAAAAATTTGATATTTGTAACTAGGTATATGTCATGAAAATATTTTTTTTGTGCCACAACGAACAGTACTTTCAGGTTACTTTGTGACCCTTCAGTAATCACTAGTGGTAGGATCAGGGGACCTTAAGTATTGTCAAGAATTGAACCAGGGTCACTCACAAGCAAGCAAAGTGCCTTATCCACTGTACTATATCGCAATCCCCAATTATCATTAAATTGTTGCATAAAATAAATTAACTAAATAACATTCAACTTTTAATTTTAGCTTGACAACATCTAAACAAAGTAATTGTAACATAATGCGTAAAAACTGTTGTTAGTTCAATCATGTTTGAATAAAATAACTTAAAAATTTCAACGAAGAGTAAGTTATGAAGTATGAGTTAAACTCCACTTGTTTTTCTTTAATAGGCTATCTGAAATATGTTAACTTATTTTTCTACCAACACTTACCTTTCAGTACTTTTATATAAGTAAATCTGTACCTAAAATAAATAATGATAATAATAATAAAGCAACTTCACTACCATCATCTTGGAAACTACAGAATTATTCAGCTAATTTCTAAGTTTTAACATTAGACATTGCCCATGATCAAGAAATCAGTGGGATTTTATGAATATTGATTAGTGTATACACATTGTATATGTGTTAATATATTAGAGGGAAATATGCTAATTTGATATTTTCATTTAAAATATTTATACAAACTGAGGGCCACAGTGATACCCAGTAGGTAGAGAATTTGCCTTACACCCAAATGAGCCAGGTTCAATCCCCTGTATCCAATATTGTCCCCTCAGCACTCTCAGGAGCAATTTCTGAGTGCAGAGCCTATATAAATTATGAGCATCACTGTGTGTGGCTGGAAAATAAAAAGAAACAACAAAAAATTTACAAAAACAGAACCTTTTATTTTCATTTAACATATAGCAGTATAAATAAAAGTTATGTTCAATAACATTATTTTATGTAAACTAAACATTATGTTTAAAGAATATAAAGGATAAGAAAATATTTTGTGTGCATGATGTAGTTTCCTTTGTTATGACAGATATTCAGACAGACAAAATGGCTACAGTGCTCTGGAGGACACCAAAATATTAAAATCATAGCAGTCTTGCTGGAGGCAGTGCCTTATGTTTGCACTATTGAAATAAAAAATTAGCCTCAGTGGAAATTTTCTTTCTATATTTTTTCAATGAAAAAACAGTAAATATATTTTCATTGTACATATTATTCAGTATATCATGTATAAAACAAAGCAATTTATAATTGTACCACTTCTCATTGCTATATTTTATTTATTTTGGGCCTACACTGGGTGGTTTGGAGACATCATTCAACTCATTATTTTGGGGTTACTTTTGGCAGTGCACAGTTGAATATGTGGTACTGGGATGGACCCTGCTTTCCAGAATGTGAAGTGTGTGCTGCAGGATTCTGATCAATCTGACCTTACATAAAAAATTTTAATAATTTATCTAAACCTTCCTGCCCTCCTACCTTCCCTTTTTCCTTCCTTCTTTGTCGTTTTCTCTTTGTTATATTTTATATTTCAGATAATTATTCTTTCATTGAAGACTTATGGAGGCAGATTAGTTTCCTATTTCTAATTTAATAACCCTTTAAAATTATTCACATGGAAATTTTATAAAGTGGAATTTATCAAGAGTAAATGACAAATTGGTGTCAAATTTCTTTCAATTTAGTGGTACTATCTCAGTAAAATGAAACTAAAATTAAAGCTTTCTTTAATTTCTTATTTGAGTCATGCCATTACATTATATAGGGCTAATTTGTAAAGTATAAAACTGGGGGCCAGACGGTGGCGCTGGAGGTAAGGTGCCTGCTTTGCCTGCACTAACCTAGGACGGACCCTGGTTCGATCCCCCGGTTCCCCATATGGTCCCCAGTACCTGCCAGGATTTACTTCTGAGCGAATAGCCAGGAGTAACCCTTGAGCATCATCGGGTGTGCCCCCCCCCCAAAAAAAAACATACTCTGATAATACTCTGAAAATACTCTGATAAACTATTAACTTTGAGTGAAGTTGCTATTTATAAAAATTAAAAACTAAAAATGATTAAGCAATAACAGGTTGTATAAATCTTATTTACATAATTTTATAAAATGTCAATATATTTAGAGACTTTAAAATTAATATAAAACAGGTCACAGAGTTATAGTACAGTGGATAGGGCACTTGACTTTCATGTAGCCGTTATGAATTCAAACCCTGGCACCCATATGTTACCCAGAGCACCACCAGGAGTAACCCCTAAGTGTGAAGCAAGGAGTAAAACTGAGCATAGTTGCTGCAGCCCTACAAAATGAAACAGATTAAAATAAAAGATACAAAATATAAAAAAATTAACATAAATTGATTTTATTCATGCCAGAGAGCTTGTACAGTGTGTAGTATGCTTGCCCTTTAGCATTGTCTAGAGTGCTTGCACAAACCCCCATTTTAGAGAGTTCCCCTAAAAATGTAAAATGTGTACTCTAAGAAGGGTCACATTTTATAGACTCTAACTTACTTATTGTAAATTGGTTTAACATTTTTCTGCTTAAGACTGCAATAGTGAAATAACAACTCAGGAAGTCTTACTTGTTGGAAAGTATATTTTATAGTTTTCTGGGAACTACAAGAAATATTCTGAGGAATTGTCAGCATATGTGTAATAAAATGAGGAAGTGTTTTATTCCAAAATGTAACTGTTATCACTAGAAGCCAAAATCTTGTTTCACAAATTTCTATTACTATCATGCTGCGTCCTAGAAGGCAAACACAGGAAGCTATTAATATTTATAGACTAAGAATGAGGCAAACATTATAAATTAAATATTATCTGGCTTCATAGAAAAGCACACTAAACTAACCAAATATCTGGCATATGATTTCCTATGGTAACAGAAAAAAAGAGAAAAACTACTGGGGGGTCTTTAAAGCAGTTAACCTTTGGTTTTATTAAATTTTCCTCTTTACTGGATGCCTGAGCTTTCTCGTGGTAAATAATAGATAGCTAATCCCTAGAATTTTCCTTAAAACTTTGTATCCAATTCAACAAAATGTAGCTTCCTTCTGCTAAATAGCTGTGAGAAGAAAATCATAAAAATCTGTATGTAATTTGTAAAATACAAGTTTAAAGAAAACTACATACACACTGTAGGATCAAAGTTGGATAAATTGATTGCTAATTAAATAATCAAAAATCAGTCTCAGTGAGCTGGAGTGTGAAGATAATAATTTTCTGCTAGAAATAAAGTCTGACTTGAAATTTTCCACCTCAGTCAAATGACTGCCAATCCAGGACATACCCTCAGTGACATTTTTCAGATAACAATAGAATCCACCTTCATGCAGTGTCTTTCTTCAGTATCCATTATATTTCAGGGTCACATTAGGAATCAGTAATGTATTAAATATTTCTGTGAATAGACAGAATTTAACATTTATAAAGTGGAAATAAAAATAGATAAAATGGTTATCACTAGCAATTTATTTTTTATTTTGTGAAATCCTTTTCCTCCATAATATACATCTGCATATATTCAAAATGTATGGTTATATATTATTAAATAAAAAATAACCTCATAAAGTATTAAGTCCAACTACCAAAGTGTTTGAGTTGACTCAGAAATTGTACAAATCATGTGTCAAGCTTGAACAAGAATATATTTTGAATTGGTTCAAAGAATGCAAAACATTAGTAAAGACATCAATTGATAATAATAACTATACACATCAAGCAGAATAAGACAGGAAAACTTATTTGAAAATTAACTTTTAAAACTCTATTATCTTTCATTAATATCCCGCAGAATGTTATATACGAAAATAGAAAGCTAATATATAAGCAATATACTATGAAGATGTAGTTTTTTCATTATAATTTTCTATGCCAATTAAAATATATTAATTTAATTTTATATAATTAGAAATGTATGAATAGATATTAAAATATCTAAATTTTTTCATAATAAGCAAACTTGAAATGAGGAAATTATCTAAAGAATCTTAATTGCAGTGTTTAATTTTAACTCAAAATTAACCTGGGAAAATTCTCTTCTAGCAATGATATTCCTTGACATCATTTTAACAAATTTGTTAAAAATATGTTATTTTTAACAAGTAACATCCATATGCCTTGTTGGTAATTCTGTAAGAACAAAGATAAATTTTTATGGTTACTGGATATATTTACAAACTGATACAAGACAAAATTGATTGTATTCATTTTGTAACTTTTTTTTGGGGGGGGGCCACACCCGTTTGATGCTCAGAGGTTACTCATGGATAAGTGCTCAGAAATTGCCCCTGGCTTGGGTGGGACCACATGGGACACTGGGGGATTGAACCGCGGTGCTTCCTTGACTAGTGCTTGCAAGGCTGACACCTTACCTCTAGTGCCACCTCACCGGCCCCCATTTTCTAACTTTTTACTTCAATTATTTTTAATTCACTATATATTTACACTCTTTGTTTGCCAGTATAAAGTTTGAGTAAACAAATTATTGTTTGCCAGTGGTATAGTTGAAATTCAAATGTAGTTCATATGCTATCTTTGCAATAATAAAATTTAACCCTCAAAAATTATGGCTGATATTATGCCTACTCTTGTAAACACACAGTTTTCTTCACATACAACATTCCTATAAATAAATACAATAAATATTCCTATAATAAGATATCCCTTTCTTGGTTGCTAAACATTTTGTAACAAAATTTAAATTCTATAAACATAACTCATGTAATCACCTACATAGACTAATTGAGCACTATTTTTAATTACATTTATATTCTTACAATATACAAATTAATTACAATCTTGGTAAGATTTAGGTTTTTATAAAATTGTCACTGTACATAGTTATAATAGGAGACTAGTTAAAGAAAATAACATGTATTATTATATCAAAATAGCAAATTCAATGTATAAAATTATGGATATAACATTTCTCAAGTAGAAATGAAAATGTTTAAATACCTTTAAAGTGCCTTGAGGATTATATCTTTTAAATTCTATGACCGTCACTAAAATTGCAGTTTGTCATTATCTAAATAGTGGTATAAAATATTAAGGGCTCACTTAATAAGCTGTCTCAGTGATAAAATTAAATTTAATTCATGATTCTTGTCCAAGAGGAATTTAAATGACAGGGAGTCAACTTATAAAAATTAAATGACTGATAATCAACAGTAAATGTAATAATAGAAGATGCTATCATACAATTCCTGTAATTTCATTTTCAAATGAGAAATATGGGTAATTATTCCTAAGAGTTTATAAGAGGATATAATTTAGAGTATTCTGGATGGTTACAATTGAGGAAAAATTTCATTAGAGTTCAAAAAGAAAAGTCTGGACTGAAATAGAAATATTAAAAAAAAATTATACCCAAATTAAAATTACATCGTGATAAAATTCCCTTTCTAAGACTATATTAAAAGTTCAAATACTGTTTTGCTCTTATGGAACTTAAAGCCTTATAGGCAAATTTTATAGATTCCAGTTTTATTTTGTAGTATATCTTAGTTTAATATTTTAATTATTCTACAAAAATCCTTTCTAATTTTATGTTTCTAAATTTTATCGATGCATCTTAAATTACCACATTGGGGCTGCCCAGGGCCTACCCTAGTTCTGTGTTCATGGATCACTCCTGGTGATACTCTGGGAATGAGGAGATCATATGCAGTTTCAGTTATCTCTTTCTCTCTCTTTCTGTACATACACACATATGTATATATATATAGCATATAATTATATATAATAGTTGAATGATATTTGAACATAATTGAAAAAACTGCTTGGGACAATTGCAGGATTTGAGATATACAAATAAAGCTACTCAGTTTTTTCTCTGTATCTAAAACATTTTACCAAATTTCTATAGGTGTTTGGTAATTATGTTGTGACTTAAAAATGGTAATTAATTAAAAGGAACAATTTAACTATTTACTGAAAAATTACGTTAGGTGTATGAATTGTGCATTTTACTTATGAATTTTACATTTCATACGCTTGGCGGTAAGTTAGCAGTATTTATTGAATACATATGAATCAATATATCTAATGTTTATAACTTTTCTTATGTTTCATATTTAAAAGCTTAATTGTTACATATAATGGAATGTTATATTAAACTTTAAAGTTCTAAGTAAAAAGTTTTAAATATTTTTATATTTATAGGACCTACTCTTTATAAGACAGGTTAATTAATTGCAAATTTAACATAAATACAATACTTTTCTTATCTATGGGTTCTTCTCAAATGAATTTGTAAACATATTTTATTATAAAACAGTCCCAAAAGAGAGAGAACATGATATCATATTTTTAAAACATGCTCCAATATAACTCCTTTGATCATACCTGCAATGATTTATAAGGTGAGTCAGGAGACAAAAATATACTTTAACTCTTCATCTATCTGTATGGCTTTAGGGCACATACATGGCAAGGTAAGTTTTTTATATCTGCATCTTGAATTCATTATAACAAGAAATTTTATCTTGAGTCAGTAGTAAATGGTCAGATAATTTACTGTAAACCTAGAACTGTATGAACTTATATATTTGAGTATGATGTTTCAAATATATAAATTTAGAGTTACATCTTAAATAATATATATTCAAAAGTCATCAGTTCTGAAATTTCACTTACTTAAACTGATAGAAACTAAAATATACCCTATTAATACTCAATGATTATTGTATTTTGCTGACTGGTAATTTACCATATGATTACTTATCATTTCATTAAATAAAGCAAAAAGCAGATTAACACATTGATTATATCTTAAACCTTAAAATCAATGCCATTTATTTTCAAAGTCAGATGGCATCATTTACCATATAAGAATGTTTAAATCTTTTATTTATTTATTTATTTATTTATTTTATTTATTTTGGTTTTTGGGCCACACCCGGTGACACTCAGGGGTTTCTCCTGGCTATTCGCTCAGAAGTCGCTCCTGGCAGGCACAGGGGACCATATGGGGAACCGGGGGATCGAACTGTGGTCCGTCCTAGGTTAGCGCAGGCAAGGCAGGCACTTTACCAGCAGCGCCACAGCCCGGCCCCAAGAATGTTTAAATCTAAAAATGGAATACATTTAATATGCTTTAAAGTATCATAGTCAAGAAAATTCAAATAAAAAAAGAAATAGAAGTACCAGGGGCCAGGCAGTGGTGCTGGAGGTAAGGTGCCTGCCTTGCCTGTGCTTGCCTAGGAAAGACTGAGGTTCGATCCCCCGGTTCCCATATGGTCCCCCAAGCCAGGAGCAACTTCTGAGCGCACAGCCAGGAGTAAACCCTGAGCGTCACTGTGTGTGGCCCAAAAACCAAAAAAATAGAAGAAAAATAAAGAAATAGAAGTGCCAGATAATTCTCAATATTTATCTTAAAACATTATATGACATATTTTACTTATTATAGATGAATTATACTATTTGCCAAAGAACTACAGACATTCTGAATTATCAGTTGAAAACCACATCATATTATACCTTTTTCTCTAAATTTTGTATTTTCTTTCACACTTTTCAACTGTAGTTCTAAGGCTTATTTTTCAATTCAGTAAAAAATAGAACTATAGATTAGGTCCGACAAATGTCAAAAGCCTTTTCTATCAAAAAGGAAGTAAGAACACCTAAAAGTGTGATCAAAGATTGTGAATTGTATAGTGTCACATTAAAAGAATATCTATTATTTTAACACTTACAACTTCTAAACAGTCTTATTTATTTTCAGATTATAGCATGCATCAGTATAGCTTTGTTTTCCAAGAGATTACTTTAAATTTAATGTTCTAAGAAGGAGCTAATACTTTCATTCCTGTCAGTGAGTAAGCAAATAATACTTTGAGGGTTATATTTTCAACTAAATTAAAAATTTGAGTTTGAATGTAGATACATTTAAATGTTCTTAAAATGTTCAACATTTATATCTAAAAGCTTAGAGGATAATGGTAATTGAGCCATTGCTATAAATGTTATTTTCATCTGCTGTTATTTTGAAATAAACCATAATTTCTACTTAGAAATAAAATTACATTCTCTATTTAATGATTTATAACATATAAAATTTCATATGCAAATAACTACATTTAAAACCACATAATTTTACAAAGAAACACTCTGTAAGATTCTTCAGTGAAAATGTATCTCTCAATATATCACGTCATTTCCATTAAGCCTTTTTAATACTAATGTTTGAATTTATCTCATATATATGATTTAAATATTAATAGATATCTTCTTAATGTTTAAATATTATTTTTGACTTTTCAAACATGACATTAAATATTATAAGAGAATAAAAGTTTTTAATAAAGAAAAAAGTCAGACTAGTAACAAAACTATGGTTTTGAAAATTCATTAAAAACAATATTCTTTTAATTTAACCTATGATGTGGCTAGTCTCTCTAATAAGAGAACTACAGTCAACTTTCTTTCATTAAAACGTGGTTGCATTCATGAGTACAGGACAAATGGAGAATGTTAAAATTAAAATCGAATAGTATGGAAGCAACACCCAGACTAGGTTGATTCCCTGGGAAACAAGATATTAAGGAGATTTTAAAGGTCCCCGATAAGAATAAAAAAGAACAAGAGTTCAAGGCTTTCCAAATGGAATTGGCACATACAAGACAAGTGTACTTTACTCCTATACTATCACTCGAGCCCTTATGTTGAAAATATTTTAAATAAATACATAAAATTATATATTTAAGTAAAAATTAAAGTTCAAAATTTTCCCTTTGACAATATCCAGTTTATCTTTTATATAACCTTATCCAATCTCTACTTTTTCCCTCTATCCACATTTCTGTAAGTTTCTTCTAATAAAACAATATTTCTTTAAACAATTGAGTAATGCAACAATAATTTTAATAACATTGATTATATTGATGATCATATTTATTTTGTCATGGTTTATAGTTTATAATTCTTAAGGCCTGAGACACCAATTGGGTCTTCTTATTCCTGCCATTTCTCCGAGGCCAACTTTCAGAACTGAAGTTAGATATTAAAGACTAAAAGTTTAGCAGAAAAATGAATAGGGGAATTTTTCAAAAATACTTCGAACATACTGAAGATGAAGACAGGGCAAAAAAATTGACACAAGCCATAAGAGGCTTCTTGGTCCTTTAGCTACTAAGGCTGCTGAATACTGAGGGGGAGGATAAACAAACCCACCTGCTTACTGGGGAACAGTATATTCCCTAGGAACTACGAGGCATAGCAGCTACAGACTGGAAGAGATTAACTGAAAACAAGGCCTGTGAGGCACATTGTGCTTTCTCAAAGTGTGAAACATTACAGTGTAAATAGGTAATAGTAAAAGAAATCACGATAGATATTTATAGACCTTTGCAGTGTTTCATTGAATAGTGGACCAGAGCCCTTCAAAGAAGGAGTTTGGACCATTCCCCAATAACCCTAAATTCCAAGAGCCAAATATCTTACGGTAGTGTTGATATTATGCTGTAAATGATAAAGAAGTTCAAGGTATCCTTAGTCTTAGAACCCAAATCCACTGAGAGATAGGAGTGGCATTACTACTGAACTCAGCTTAACTGAGGCTTCTACTTCACCTAGAATTCAGACCCAGATGTATTGATTCAAACTGTCATATTGTTACGATAGCATGAATGTGCCATGTTTCAAAAGCTCATGCTATTTCTTTTTTAATTTTTAAAAGCTATGAAACTAGAAAATAAATCATAAAATGTAGCATCTAGAATGTACAGAAGCAAATATAGGGGAGTTCAGTTGCAAGATTACAAAAGGTTTGAAATCCTATGATAAATGTTATAAGATATGATAGAAAAAGTACATAAAGTATAAAATTAAAGCAGGGCATTCTAACTTTAATATGTATCCTCATAAAGATGTTAGGGAAAATAATTAGTTTGGGAATAAGAAAAGGTGTCAGTGAATTTCAATGATGTTAAAAGTGATTTTTAACTAAAATACAGAATAAATATTAGTAGAATAATAATTATTCTACATATGAAAACTTTATTACAAGTCAAAAAATATAGAAAAGAAAACAGACCAAGAATAGAAAAGAAAGACCTGTTTGCAAAGCTGTTGAATTTTTAACCTTACACGGATAAAATTAGAAATATCATCAAATATTATGTAAGAGATAAAATAAGAAAGGCCATATTCTGGTATATCTAGATCAAATAAAAAAGAAAATATAAAGATAAAACTGGCAAAACAGAAGCAACTTGATAGAGAATGAATAATGGCTCAATGTATACAATCAAACCTTAATCTTAAGAATTTATTGTTCTATAATGGAAGCTTTAGAATGTGCTTACATGAAGGATATAGAAACTATCCTGGAAAGATCCTTATATTGTAAAAGTATGCCAATGAATAATTTAGAGAAAAGAATGATGAAATGATGATGACAGAGAAGAGAGATACGTAAAGATGTTACAAAACTAAGTAAATAATAAACATCTAAAATTTAGTGAGTGACCTATTCTATTTCTTGCAAAAGCCCTTCAAAAGTTGGAGGTAATAACCAAAAAATAAATAAAAACCACTTTCTAGAGTACCTGTACATATGAATTATTAAAGAGAAATAATAAAGCTGTAGAAGTTTAAAGATAAGTACAACAGATCAAAATGTTGATTTTCAGAAACGTGTTCATAAGAACATGAAAATAATCATCTCTTTCATGATTAAGAAGCAAATGTTTATATATTTTGGCTTTATTTCCCTTTCTGTTTGAGTTTAATTCACAAGTATACCATGAGAGCCAATATCATGAAAGTATTTTATATTTTCGCATGTATGCTTCAGTTTCTGGTTTAACACCAAAATCATATATACTTTAGATTAATCTTTGTTTATGATGTGAAATAGCAATTCAGCTTTATTCTTTTCCATGTGATATTACAGTTTTCCCAACATCCTTCTCATTATATCCTCTTGTTTCCTATATGATAAATTAGCTCTTTGGACAAGTGCCAAATAAAATCTATACTCTCAATTATTTTCCATTCTTTTATTTATCAGTTAAGGGTTTTGATGGTAGTTGTAATGTGGTAAAGCACTATAAAAATAAATGAATCTGTTACTTCAAAATAAATTCCATCAATAAAATTAATATTTTTGTCAACCAAAATGATTCTTTTTTGACTTTTTTCAATTTTTTCAAAGAAATTATTTTCTTCTTATTTATTTGTGCCAAGATCGCAAATATGAATGTAATGTTCTCTCTTTCCATGCTGATTTTTTGAAAGACATATATTACTATACTTTAAAAAGTGGATATGTATGCCATCCTACTTATTTCTCCCCTTGTATGTGTGTGTGTGTGTGTGTGTGTGTGTGTGTGTGTGATTATGCAGTCATCTATGTATGAGAGCATGGTCCAAATAGAGGCAATTAGAAAACTCAAAGAATCAGATATTCCAGAAAATGTCACGATTTTATTTATTTTATTCATTAATTGGTTTTTGAGCCACACCTAGTGACACTCAGGGTTTACTCTTGGCTATGCACTCAGAAATCGCTCCAGCTTGGGTGACCATATGGGACATCTGGAGATCAAACTGAAGTCCTACCTGGGTCAACTGTGTGCAAGGCAAGCACCCTACCCCTACACTATCACTCAGTCACAACATGATTTTAATTTTATTTTTATATGTTTAAATGCTTTTTAGGGTCAGAGCGGTGGCACAGTGGTGGGGCATTTACCTTGCACAGGCTAATCTATGACAGACTGCTGATCGACTCCCAGTATCCCATATGGCCCCCAAGCCAGGAGCTATTTCTGAGCGCATAGTCAGAAGTTACCCCTGAGTGTCACCGGTGTGGCCCCCCAAAAAGTTGAAAAAAAATCCTGTTTAGTACCTTGTGAGTGCTGACTAATATGAAATCATCATTGTGAAATAAAGACCATTGCAGAGTTGAGGCTAACAATAAGAAGCATATATTATTATATTGCATATTTAATTCATATATGTATCTATTACATATATATTGATACACTGCAATTAATATGCATTTATTTACACATATATAAACATGAATGTGCATCTAAAATTCACCATATCTTTTTTTTTTTTTTTGGGTCACACCCGACAGTGCTCAGGGGTTACATCTGGCTCCATGCTCAGAAATTGCTCCTGGCAGGCACGGGGGACCATATGGGGCACCGGGATTCGAACTGATGACCTGTTGCATGAAAGGCAAACGCCTTACCTCCATGCTATCTCCCGGGTCCTGAATTCACCATATCTAAGTAAAGAATAAACACCCGACTTGTTGAAAGATCCATCTCCTTTTTTCACACATTTAAGGTTTTACCCTTACAAATTAAAGCAGTCTTGTTAATGCTAGCTCTATTAATAACCTACACTGATGTTTCCTAAAAGCCATTTTATCTAAACTCACATTTTCTTCTGATTTCCTGTGACTCTAAAATCATTTTTGTGGTGATGATTCATACCTATCTTATCTATATTATCTTTGTCTCATCTTTTCAGAAATTCTCTTTTTAAATTATAAGAAATATTAAACATAACTTCACATGCCTGTAAAAAGTACCTCTTTATTCATCAAAAAATAAGCTAAAAAAGGCATGGATACTGGAAGGAAGATCATAAACATTTTCATATATAAAAACTTTCATTTTTCCTTTCTTGCAAGAAGTGAATTACAGTCTTGTTTGCAGCTATAATTATCATTAGCCATCTATAATGAATGCAATACTGAAATAATACATACAGCACATTAAAATTTAACTTTAAGCAAAATAAATGCAGATTTTGGTTAGAAGCACCATTTATATCTGTTTATATGGTATATATATATTCGTGAAAATTCATTTGGCATAAATATATAATATCTGTGGGTAAGATGTTAACAAATAGGTTAACATATTTGTTATTTATACATTGTTTAAAATAGCTTTCTTCTGGATAATAAAATTTGCATTTTAATCTTTCAATAGAGACTAACTTACTTTAATATCTTTCATGAACTTTTGCAGACAAATGTAAACAAACAAACAAACAAAAAAACCCATGGATAGTAAATTTCAGGAATGAACAACTACATAGAAATGCTATCCAAAATTTGTGCAAAGGTATAATTGTTAAGGCCTTTGAATTCTTGTTTGTGCTCAGAAAATAATACATGTATTATAAGGAATAGCATATAAACAATCATTCTTATTTGCATGCCACATTTTTGCTGATATGCTGGCATATGTCTAAAGTCTGATATTAATTGGTTCCTCCACAGTTAAGTATTTTTTGTGGGTTTTCTTGTTTTTTTTTCAGGGGGGCACACCTAATGACTCTTAGGGGTTACTCCTGGGTGTGCACTCAGAAATCGCTCCTGGTTTGGGGGACCATATGAAATGCTAGGGGATCAAACCACAGTTTGTCCTAGGTAAGCCATATGCAAGGCAAAGGTCCTAAAACTGTGCCACTGCTCCGGCCTCCAGTTAGATAATTTAATTGGAATTTTATTTGAAAGAGTAGAAAATTTAGATTTTAAAAAACACAACAAGAACAAGATTATTTAGAATTAAGTTTTTTTCATGTGCTCTTTTAAAGGCATCATTTAGAACTCTATTTGATCTGTGGATTGGGATAAGAAAGAGAATTCAGATTTTTCATATAGACATATATATTTATATAGTATTTTCTTTGAAAAATATGGGAGTTTCTTAATATAAAATTCATCACTTAGAAATCTCTCACTTCCACCTTTAAATCAAAGCAGAGTAAAAGTGAACTTAGGGGTAAGTTTCCTCCACCAATCTTAAATTAGCTACAAATAAGATACATAACTTAATAAGAGATTTTTTTCAATGTATCATAACAAGTCTTTTAAATTACATTATTTAGGCATAATAAATAAACAATCTGGTTTGAAAATCAGAACAAATGTAATCTAGTCTTTGGTCCTGGAGCCATAACAGAGGATGTTGGCATTCACTTTTCTTGTACCAACATACCCAATCACTGCCAGGAGAAATTCTTGAGTACAAAGCCAGTATAACTCCTGAGCTTCACTGGGTATGTCCCCAATTCCATTTAAAAATTTTTTAAATAAATGAGCTGGGGAGATAATATCGGAGTTAGGACATGAAAAAGTCAAACACTGATTCAATACTCAGCATTGCATGGGTTATTGGCTTATCCCTGGAGGATTCTAAGCACTGCCAAGGTGTCCCTGTGTGGTGCCCAACATCACAAAGCCCATGTAGTGTTGGTCCTTGTGCCCTATGTCAAAAATAATAAGCTAAGGATTATCAGAAGTGAACGCTTAGCAGATTGAAGGGAGAGGAACAAAGGATTAAGATAGAGAAGAGGAGAAAGAGAAGAGGAGATGACAAGAGAAGGGAGAAAGAAAGATGATGGGGAGGAGAGAAGAGAAAATGGCAGGGGAGGGTAGGAGGTAAGAGGAGAGGAAGAGAAGAGGGAAGAATGGAGGGAAGAAGTGTAGAGGGGGAGAGGAATAGTTGAGAGAGGAGAAGAGGAGAAAAGAGAGGAATGCGTAATTTGTATACCTGTTTTGACAGGCAAAAAGGAAGAGTAGACTATAAAGTAAGAATAGCAAAATTGCCTTAGGAAAAATAGTGATGTTCTAGAACAAAAGCACTGAGTAATCCTTGTCTGGCCTTTTAAGACTTGTTTTCCATTGTTTTTCAGTACTTTGCATATATTTTCCTTTTTCTCTTTCCGTCTGGCTAACATATATATTTTCAGTATACCACTGAGCAAGGGTGTCAGCCAATTGAGAGACAAGGTGATGAGTAAAGAAAAGTATTATTAGCAAGAAACCAGTAGATTAGAAAAGACCAAACTTGTCCAAGACAGTGGTTCTAACTTTATTTGGCCTACTATCCCCCCTTTTCAGAAACAAACAATACAAAACAAAATAAATAACAGTTGATCATCATTGGTCTGAAATAAATCTTCTTTAAGTTAAGGGAGAGTGCAAATATGGTATTACCTGGGTAATTTCTAGAACTGGATGATCATAGTGGACCTTAGGACATAGAATCACTAACTTGGGAAGCAGTAGTCTAGAAAATCATGTTGTAAACATGTTTAAAAAAAGGCTGCCGAGGTAGGAAGGCAGGAAAACATAATTTCAGAAAGGACAGAATGCAAAATGACAGAGGCCAGGTCCGTCAAAACCCTTCTTGACTGCTCTTGTGCCATATTCCAGTGAACTTGTGTACCTGAAAAGAATTCCAAAGAATCAGATGGTGAGTTGTCATCCCTGTAATAGTTTTGAGTGAAGGGTAAATGAATGGAAACATTTGTTTCAGTCTCTGAGATTTCTGCCCAGAAGAGATTGCATTTTATTTTATTTAATACAGCTCTCAATTTAATTGGGGGCAGAGTCAAGACCCACTGCATTGAAGAGGCAATATAAAACAGTTTCATTTCTCAGGAATTTATAATTTTAGTCATATGAAGTTAGCTTAAAGAGAGCTTCTTTCATAAACTGTTAAATCTTAAGATATATTTAGTGCAAAACATCTTCATGCCAGCATTGAAGTCCCATATGTGCCCTCACAAAAACAAATGGAAAGCATACATGATGTTGATTTGCTTAGTAGAGTTTTGCATTGTTTAACAGTCATGTTAACCCTTAGCATCTTCTGAAGCCTCATTAATAGGGGATGAGGGACAGTAATTAATTGATACAAAAGTAATCACTTGTGACTGGAAGTTCATAAGTAACCAGACACAGCTGGAGATAATTAAAAAGAAGCAAATGAATGAAGAAATTAATTTGGTTTAGAACTAGTTTTGACAAAGGAGTTTAAATGATGGTTTCTAGCATAGTAATAAACAAGAGCGGGCAAATGGACAGCACAATGGATGGAATTTTCTGAACATTTACCTAAGATTCAAATCCTCTCATACAAGAATTTTTAACTGTTTAGTCTTCCGTTTTTCAGGACAACACTAATGCAATGATCTGCATGATTAGGTGAATCTAGTTTTCTCAAAAGTAGGCGAACATTCTTAAAACAATACTGACCTTTCTTTGACTAATAACTTCATGATCACTCCCTCCCTTAGTCTATAAAGACTTTAAACTATGATCAACTTCTCACTTTGTTTTTTGTAATGTCTAGATGGAGGTAGGGTTCGATTCATTAAATGTATTAGTAATACCAAGTTTCCCTCTCAAGAAATGTAAATTTGCCCCACTGACTAGGCTGTGTTAGGGGGACTGGTCACTGAGTTCTAGAGAAGCAATTCAAGAAAGACTGCTGTTGCTGATTAAATAAAAAATCCAAGGTCAGGGATTTATGGTCTCTTGCTAGATTTTGAAAGCAGTAATTAAAACCAATCTGTAAAATCCTCAAAAAAAATGTCTCAAAACAAACTACAACTCAGAATACAAATTTTTCAGGAATAACTAATCAACTTTTTTAATCACAATAGAAAATTGCTACTCCCTGGTCTTGCATAGTATTAAGCAATATGTCTCTTTCATGACTTTCCCTGGATGTCAAGAATGAGCAACCAAGAGTTTAGTTCATGTGTTGTTGATCTCCATAATAAGCTATCTCAGGGCTATGTGCCACAGCAAAATTGAGTAATAGATGAGCAGAGCAACTAGACATGCGTAGTTGTTGGAACCGAGTATAATTAATGATAAGAAAAAATAACAAATGGTAGTTTTCTACATTACTTTGCTGCTAAAGTACTATGTAGCTCACCTCTTCTTCATTTATTCCCAAATGTTTAAACTAAGAAACAAACCAGCATAAAAGAAAATGAATATAAAGTGTTCCCCAGACATACAGCCACCTAATTTTTGAAATCCTAAATGGAGCAAAGAAAGCCTCTTCAACAAGTGGTGTTGGCACAACTGGAGAGCCACTTGCAAAAAGTTGAACTTAGACCCCCAGCTAACATCATGTACGTAGATGAAATCCAAATGGATGAAAGACCTTGATATCAGACCTGAAACCATAAAATACATAGA
>PVKC010017008.1:0-20452 GCA_004027635.1 Crocidura indochinensis
TTTTTTCCCTCTAAGTTTTGTGCAGTTTGGTTTGGGTTTTCTATTAAGTTGTTGGGCTCTCACACAGGCAAAGCAAGCATATTACCACTGAGTAATATCCCAGCTCTTTGCAGAATTTGAATTGAAAACTACATAAAGACATTCATGCTAGGAGGCTGCCAGGGTGCAGAGAGCAAAAGTGACAGAGAGTGGCTAGTAAATGAAAACCAAAAGGCATCCTTATGCTGACAAAGGAAAAATAAATGCCCTGCTGGGAGCAGGAAAACAAACCCAGAGATGAGCCCACAGGGGTGCAACTAAGCCTATTACTTTATCTCATCACTGGGACACCCCAGTTGCTGGAGGGAATGATAGAAAAAATAGAACCTTAGAGATCCAGCAGGAGTCTCAGGTATGGAAGTCTCTCCCTGAGTGGTGGGAAATGATGACTATCAAAATCCTGGTCTTCTCTTTGGACTGCCACACCCTACTCTCTCAACCCTTCAGCAATTCTATTCATGAAAGGAAAAGAGATTGACTGTCTCTCTCAGTGCAAAGGGCTGAGCCTAGGCTGATTTCCCATAGCCCCTGAACTTGCCTCACAACCCTCTAGTCTGTCTCTCACCCAGACTACACTCCAGGAGGTGCACACTCACTCTGGTCACCCTATTTCCATATAGGTCTCACACTGAGGGTAAGACAGGGAGATGGGGGGAGAGAGGAGAGAAAGTGTGAGTAATCCCTTAGAGAAAGCTTGACCCACACTTTATAGGATTATGTAGAATTGAAGGCCTCTACCTCTTCATAAATACTAGGCTTCATGTCCAAGTCATTGCAGAATCCCAAATACCCTGTTTCTGGATGCCCCACGGGGCATTCTGAGCCCACTTCTTCTGATAGTCTCCTCGCTGATAGTAACCTCCATAGCTTTACAATGGGGCCGGTCAACTGTAGCAACAATGGCACATCCCATAGATGTCAGAGAACCCTTGGCTCCTGAGCTGTACTAGGCACTTTCTATGTATTCAGTCATTTGATTCTACCCAGCAGTTGTAATTGCTGTTACCTCCATTGCATGAATGAAACAAAGAAGGCAAGCAGCTAGGGCACAACATGTAGTGACCGAACTGGGGCTTAGATCCCTCTGGGACCCCTCATCATCACCATCACCCAGGTAGCAGCTATTAGCTACTAGTGCCTCTCATCATACCTCTCTTTTCATCTACTTCCCATGTGTGCATATACCAGCACATGTATACACACATGCGCACATGCACACACTTATGTTACCTTCAGTGCCCTTCCCTTGCTACCATGCTCAGAAGTTGCAACTCTAATAGTACTTATTCCTAGGGGTTTAACTTTTCCCTATTGCAAAGAAATGTCCCTGACATCCACCTCTGGCAGACCAGCTCCCATCTGCCTCTGAGTACACCACACAGAATGGATTCACTGTGGACAGTTCCAGAATGTCTGGGCATGTGATATCTATTCTCAGCATATGCTAGTGTCCTGACCTTCCCCCTGCCTCTTGATGATCTTGATGAT
Organism: Crocidura indochinensis; assembly: GCA_004027635.1. Lineage (NCBI taxonomy): Eukaryota > Metazoa > Chordata > Mammalia > Eulipotyphla > Soricidae > Crocidura > Crocidura indochinensis. Next base: position 1,528 of record PVKC010017008.1, read on the forward strand.
CTTGGTGATCAAATCATTGGCCAGGCCCTACAGTTTCCTTTTCCTATATTTCTAGGTATAGCTCTGACCATCAGATGCCCGGGTCCTCACCCTGGCCTCGGTATCTCAGGGCCACCATTATAGATGTGTTATTTGGCCCCACATCTTTCTTCTACCCAAGACACAGAGAGGACATTTCCTCACTCTGCCTTCCTCATGGGCTACTGACCCTATACCAAGCACATAGAACCTCAGCAGAAATCTGATGATCCACCCCTCAGCCTTTACTCTGGGTCCACTCCCAGCCATTAATAATAGCAGCCCCATTGAGTGGCTCTTTACTTAGCAATTTGCAATCATTAATTAGGGGAAATTTCAGCTTGGGTCATGAAGGAGGATAGTGTGATTAAGCTTCTTTGAAAATCAAGTTAACAGAGAGGGATGGCCGCCTGGTCCAGAGAAAAAGCCCTGCCCAGTTCTGCCCAGCCAGCCTTGCTCCAAGGATCATGTTCAACATGGGTAATATGCAAAGGTAAAGCCTGAAAAGGCCCCTGTAGGATTCCCCCACCTGCTTCCTGCTCCCCTGGCTCTCACACATCTCCCGCAGCCACCTCTTTGCTCCCTAGCATTTCCTTAGCATATCTCCTCCTTTCTGGAACAATAGAAGAATCTAGACAAATATTCATAAGGAGAGAGGCCAAAGACTAAGACAAAGGCTGAAGATGACTCACTGGACTGGAGCACATTATTTTCTAATTTTTTTAAAGACTAAACTGGGAGGCCAGGAATTAGCACACATGATCAGCATGCGCCCTGACCAGGATTGATTCCAACACCAAATGACCCCCAGCATTGCCAGGTGCAACCCTGGAAGCTCCCAGCACCACTGGGATTAATTATCTAGGTCTCCCTATATGGGTCGTGTATTGTACCACGTATCTGACCGTCCCCCTGGGACCATTGTAGGATGCCCCACCTGTTTTCTGCTTCTCTGGCTCCCACACTCTCCTGCAGCCGCCTCTTTGCTCCCCAGTTTCTTAAGCATTTCTTCACTTTGCGAAGTGATTGGGCCAAGAGCACTTGCAGGGGAAGGGTTAACCCCTGCCCTGCCCCATCCTGCTCTGGGGAAGGATGCTGAGTAGACGTCTCTTCCCCCCAAGCTGAAAGAAAGATGCTGCTGCCTGCACCCATATTTCTTCCCGAAGAGACACAATTATCTCCCCCACTTCCCTTCCAGCAAGCAACAAGCCGACAGAGCCCCTGATATACGGGCGGCCGCAGGCGCCTGGTGCTGGATAAGAATGGATCTGAGAACTGCCGCACCTAAGTCATCTCTCCGCCTCCTGGTCTCTGGGGAGGAATCGCAATGAGGAAAGCAAAGCTGGGCAGCTGGCAAAGCTGGGCAGGCTCCTAGACTCGGGTCCAAGGAGAGGATGAGCACTCAGAGGGTATAGTCCTTGCCCTTACTCCCACTTTCATTCCAGCCCCAAGAAACAGCTCGCTGCAGTCTCTCCTCCATAGCATGGCCTGAGTTGTTTCTGACCTAAGCATGCCACTTAGAGGGTTGGTTATTGGTGCCCCCAATATGTTCTAAGTATCTACTTAACAGTTGGCACTGCTAACTGAACACCAAATCAGAGGCTACTACACAGCCCGACAGCTTTAAACTATCACCCTGAAAGCTCCTTAAAGCAGAGCTTCAAGAGCTGTGAGGGCATCAGACATGCATAGGATGCCTGGCATCCAGGGATGGCTCTGAATGATAGAGGGGAGATTGGCCAGCAGGAAGAAAGGCAGGCTGGGAAGTGCCATGCAAGCAAAGAAAACAGCAGGAACCAGGGCTCAGGGTCATCAGTGCAAAGTGCATGCTTGTTTAGTGAGCTTGGTATGGGTCATGGCTGATAAATGTGGAGGAGGTGGGGCATTGTAGTAAGTCACATGACCTCAGGATCTCATAGCATAGGGTTTGCTCCAGGGCACTGAGAGCTGAGAAGAAACACTGATTAAGATGTTGAGGGAGAAGTAGTAATAAGAAGGGTGGACCAAAAGCAGGGTGATAACAGGTGTTAAGAGAACCCCTGAGGGGCTGGGCGGTGGCCGCTGGAGGTAAGGTGCCTGCCTTACAGCAGCGCTGTGCCCCATATGGTCCCCCAGGCCAGGGGCGACTTCTGAGCGCATAGCCAGGAGTAACCCCTGAGTGTCACTGGGTGTGGCCCAAAAACCAAAAAAACAAAACAAAACAAAACAAGAGAACCCCTGAGATGGGTGCAGGCAGGAACCAAGGCAAATAGTGAGCAAGGTGAAGGGAAAGGGGTGGATTTATAAGACATCTACGCAAGATAATCAGTACACCCACTGAAATCCTTTTTCCCTTCCTAGATCAACTCAAATAACCCCCTATTCTAGGGGGTTCCCTAGATTTCTCCCATGCTCACTACAATAATGATCTTCTTGCTCTGGGTTCCCAGATCAAAGAAATAATCATTCTTCTCTGTGTCAGAGAACTTTCTCTATTCCCACACCCTTTCCAGGACTTCCTGAGAATAGAGTCAAGGTCTTCTTTTCTCAGCACCAAGGTCTGATTTTGTTACTAGAGTCAAAGTGAATCAAAATAGAAGGAGATTATTATAAGTGCATGAGAGAAGTCCCCATGTGGAGGGGCTGGCCTGTGCAGTGGGGAATTAGGGATTTGGAGAGCTTAAATCAATGTCTTTGTGCTTGTGCTTAATAATTATTTATTGAGCACCCACTGTATACCAGTACCTGGGAATACCTACAACTCATTCAGAGCAGCTACAAAGCCTTGATAATGAAATTGGTAACCAAACATTTCTAAAGAGGAGAGTGGTCAAAAAGCATCGGAGCCATATGCGTCTGAAGTGAAGCATTGTCTTGTGCACTTGGTCAACAAGCCCCTCACAAGCAAGCAGGATTTTGTTGCTCTGAGATCCCCATCATATGTATCTCAGAGCAGGCCTGAAAGTCATTTCCAACAAGCTCTCAGATGGTTTTTGTTGAGACCTGAATTCTGAACAAGGAGGAATGCCATTTTGTAAAAACCACATGGCAGACTTCTTCTTAGGTTCCAAGCAGGGAGAGACACAATTTTTAAGGACCATATGGTATAAGCCACATGCTGGGGCTTCACAAGTCTATTTCCATAGACTCCACCTCAATCTACCTGGCCATAACAGGTAGCCTATCAGGGAAGGACAAGGGAGCAGTAGGAAGGTACCCCTAGACAAGAGCCAATCATTTTAAGGATCATCAGAAAGATGGAACATCCCTATATCCCTTCCCTATATAATCTTTGTCATGACCTTGTGCGGGGCTCATCTCTTTCAGGGGATAGTCCTGGCTGGCCAGGCTGGGGGGGTGGTCTTGTTGGCAGACAGATTAAGTTATTAAACTTTATTCCAGTTGTGTGGTCTCGTCCTTCTACTCTGGAACCCTACAGTCTTGAGGTGTGAATTATTGCTGGAGGATCAGTGTTAAATCTCTCATTCTCATCAATGGTGACAGTCCATTTCCCAGATGAGAAATTTGAGACTTGAAGAGGTCAAGGACTAATGAATAGAGCCATCAACTTCCAGCGTGTCTGTACCACATGCTCAATGTCAGTCTGAAGGATGAAGGTGGAGCCCCAAGACTGGTGAGGGAAATAGAGCTCTTTCCAGTGGTACCCCAAACTGATCAGTGAATCTAAGTCTCAACCAGCAGGATTTCCCCCATCTTGAGATAGAAATGAGGTCTTTGCCTTGGAGAATCCCAGGCCTATAGACTTTGGGAGTTGCCAGTTGGCTCAGAGACTCCAAGAGAGAAAGAGAAGAGGAGCATCTCCTGGACCATGTTTCCAACACAATTCTACTGCCTTGGTTTGTGAGAGAGGTGGAAGATCAAAAAGCCCCTTCCTGAGATCCCAACCAAAGTCAGTCCAAATGCACTGAGCTCCTGACCCCAACATGGAGCTGAAGGGAGGCCTCTTGCCTCCTAGGGTGGGCTGAGACATTCAACACCATAAATGCCACACTTTACTGCAGCCATTAGGCCTGTAATAGCAGCCCATCTATCCTTACCTGGCCCCTGATGCCCAGGGCTGAGGGTGCAATTAAGCGGCAGAGAGCAGGCTGTAAATTGCAGCAGGCAAAGGATCCCCATCTGCCCTCCAGCTCCAGCAGTGAATGGGGGGGCCCTCAGGCTGGGCCTTCTCCCCTGCACATGATGTCTGAAGGCCAGGCACTGAGCACCAGTTAGCCCTTGGCCCATTGGCATAGCAGAATACTGTGAAAGTCTTTGGATAACTTCCCTTTGAATAACTTTAGGGACCACATATTTGTGATGCTGATGCTCTGAACCCCTGACTTTCTTCATGAGGAAGAGCACTTTGTCTATAGACAGAGCCAGAAGGGGAAATTACAAACTAATCAGAGTAATGACAAGTTTCTGGGACACTAAAGTGTCCTGAGGCACCCAGGTTAGGAGAGGGTGATTTTTAGAGATGTTTCCACTTATTTGGAAGCACCCCCACCCCCACGAAACTCCCTTTCCCCTGCCTCTAGGGTTTGGGGGGTATGGGTGCAGTGTGATGCCTGAGTGCCTTCCTGGTCAGCACCTTGGACAGCTCTGTGGTCAGGTAGTCAGCCAGATGTGGGGCAGCTCTTTGCATCCAGCCTCATATGAGCTCCTCAAGCTAGACAAGTTCCTTCTTCAGCTTACAGTCCAGGGCAAAGGTCCATAGGCTGTTCTTCTCTTCATGTTCACTGGGTGCAAAGACATGGATGTCTGTGGGGACCCTCACGGACACCTACTCCTTCACTCCAAAACTGAGGTCCCTTTCCAGAGGTAACACATTATAGGCTGTTGTTGTTTATTTAAACTGCAGCTTGCCTAGAGTTAGATGCACTCTAATCTAATTCTCCCCTCCCATTTACAACGAAGTTCAATTAACCTAAAGGACAGTGGTGTAGGGCTTTGGGCACAATTATGTAATTAGAGAAAAGGGTTAGCATTATTAGACACCTTATTGCCTCAATCATAAGAAAATTAAAATTTAAAATATTCTGGGAGCTGGAGTGATAGTTAGATAGTAAGACTCTTGTCTTGCAAGCAGTGGACCTGGGTTTGATCCTGGTACCACATAAGGGCCCAGGAGCACTGCAAGGGATCCATGAATGTAGAGCCAAGAGTAAGCCCCTGATCACTATTGGGTGTGACCCTAAAACTAAAAGAGAGAGAAAGATCCTGTTGTACCCACAATCCAGGATTTAAAAAGCCCCAGCCTGGCATCCATGTCCCCTTACTTCCTACTCCAGCATCCTCTCCCTGCAGTCTATTTGCTTTGTGATTCTGCCCTTTCCTCTGCCTGTTAATGGCCACATTCCCCACCTCCATTATCTCATCAGCCCTTCTTGGTCATTTCTATTGCTGCATTTAGCCCCCCAAGGTTTCTGTTTGTTCTGGTCTTGCCCCTTCCCTGAAGACTGTCTGGACCTTCTTGCTTTTGAGAGTGGCTGAGCAGGAAGATTTAATGTTGCTACTTTGGTCTTTGTCTCTGCAAAGCAAACCCTTCCCCTGCTGGGAAACTCATCATCACTGAGCATCAAGCTCAAGCTGTGCTCCACTTAACTGTTTGCAAATGGTGGTAAGAGTTTGGGGGGGGCATATGGGTGTGTGAATAAGAGCTTGTAAGGGAGGCAAAAATCTGGGAGGGGGCTTCTCCAGAAGACATAAAATAGGGAACCATTGGAGATGCAGGTGAAACAGGATCTAGCTCCCTATGAGCGAGGTTATGGGTACAGATCTTCCCTGACCATCACCATAGCCCTTCATGGACCACTTTCTATTCACAAGCACAAATATTAGCTATCATAGGGTTTGGCATAACTCCTGGGTCAGGCTGGCAACACTCTGTCCCCTTAAGTGAATCACCAGCTGTGAGGTTCAAGGAACTCACTGCTCCTCTATGGGCCTCACTTGATTTATCTTGAAAATGAAATATGAGGACCAGAGAAGCAGCACAGCAAGTAAGATGTTTGACTTACACACAGATGATCCAATTCAATCTCTGGCACCACATCTGGTTTTCTAATGCCCACCAGAAGTGATTCCTGAGAGTGCAGTTATGGCAGAGAAGGGATCACTATGACAATGACAGCTGGAAATGGCCACTCTAGACAAAAACTGGGTATTGAAAGGAGGTCCAGTAATATGTATGATATCCCTTCAGTAACAATATTGCAAACCACGGTGGATGAAAGAAAACAGGGAAAAGATCTATCTATCTAAGAAGAAAAATATCAACCATATAGGCAGATTAAGGAGGTTTGGCATGAGGGAAATAGGACATTGGTGACAGGAAATGTGCACTGGTGAAAGGATGAGTGTTGGAACTTTTATGACTGAAACTCAGCAATGTGCAACCTTGTAACTGTATCTCATGGTTATTTAATTAAAAATTATTGATAAAAATTAAAATAATAAAATGACCAGTGAAACAAAACTAAGAAAAAGAAGTGTTGCTTTGTATAGAGCCAGGAATAAGCCCTGAACACTGTTGGGTGTGGTCAAACCAAACCAACAAACAAATTGAATAGAGCAAAACCCAGAGAGAGAACTCAGTGTACTACATGGTCTCCCTGCACACCATCAGGAATGACTCCTGAGAAACAAAGCCAAGAGTAAGCCCTAAGTATAGTTGAGTAGGGAAAGGAAGGAAGGAAGGAAGGAATGAAGGGAGGAAGAAAGGAAGGAAAGAAGGAAGGAAGGAAGGAAGGAAGGAAGGAAGGAAGGAAGGAAGGAAGGAAGGAAGGAAGGAAGGAAGGAAGGAAGGAAGGAAGGAGAGAGAAAAAGAAAAGGAGCAGCATTATCAAGTTGCTTTCAGGATAAAATGTGATCACTCACATACCTGCCTGGGGAGGGCTCCAATGTCAGACCTGCAGTCAGGACCTTTCCCAGCTCTGAGCACAGGCTGGCCCATAGCAAGGCTCACCCTCACAAGTGGCCTGGGAGCCAGGGAGGCCAGGGAGGAGACGCGCTGTGCTGGACTGAACTGGGTCAGGGCTGTGCTGGTTTTCCACACCCTCCTCCATCCCCACACCTTCCCTTCTTGCTCTGGCTCAGTGCTGCCTTCTCAGACTTGCAGGCAGAGTAATTTATTCTGTGGTCTGAGCATCATTTGCTCCCCACTGCTGCTAGCTCTGTCTTCGTCCTCCTCCCTGCCACCCTGTGAACATGAAGACAAAATACCCATAGATGAGATGAAAAGGAGAGCGACGAAGGAAAAAAAAATAAAAAGCAGGCAAAGGGGGCCATGACTCTCACCACCATCTCAGCCTCCCTAATTGAATGACTCTCTTACCTGCCTCTCCTTCTTGCCTTCCCTCTCACGGCCCTTAAAATCATCTCCCCCATCTCATCAAATCCCTCTCCCTTCCTCCCTGCTTGTTCTCTAAGCCTCAGATTACTTTTTCATAAAATTCAATTTCTAGCCATTCTCATTACTTACTTACTTAATGTGGCTGGTTGGGTAGGGGGAGCTGAGCCAGAGGACGAGGAGGAGGTGGGGGGCGATGTTCGGCATGGCACTTATCCAGCCTAGTTACTAAGACCCCTTGCTGAGGTGTATTAGAGTTTGATAGGAGCAGATAATGGACTTGGGTCCCACACAGGGAGCCAGCACTGGCGTTTCCCAGCACTGCAGCATCGTGCCTGCGAGCAAGAGAGAGCCAAGACTCACAATTGTCTCCGGTGATTGTTCTCCAGCTGGGGACAGTCCGCTGGGGAGTGTTTTGTTCAACAAATATTTACTGAGCGCCTTTACCAGACTGGGCACTCTACTGGGGAGGCTTGGAGGACAGTTATATAAGAAGGGTCTTTTATATAAGAAAGGTTAGGGTCCTCTGACCCTAGTAGTCAGGAGGAATTCAGGAACAATGGTATGAGTGAAACTCTAAGTTGTAATTATAAGTGCTCCAGAGAGAAAAATCTATGTCATGGAGTGGATTCCTCTCAAAGCAGAGAGTGAAGCAAGGTCCTTGGAAGAAATTTCCAGGAAATAAGGGCTAGCAAAAGAGAAGACCAAGATAGAGAAGGGACACAGATCAATAATTGGAGAACAAAATAAAAGGGCAAATTGTTGAGCTTGTTGCTTTTAGAAAACACTCAAGACTCTCCAAATAGGTCTGTGGCATGAATCTCAAATTTTTTTCTTTTGAAGCCAGAGCTGGGTACCACTCTGGGCTTCAGGGGCCATTGTCGCTTTCCTGTGCACACTCACATTGCACTCTTGCAGACTGAGCAGCTCTCTCTGGCTTCAGAGAAAGCCCCGAGTCAGAGAAGCAGTGGTGCTTTTGCATGCCTGAGATAAGATGCTGGCACCATGCCCAGAACTGTCCACCAGAGCAGCACAGAAATCAAGTCAGCAACAATGACGATGGAGCTCAAAAAGTGTCCCCCACAGTACGCCTGAGTACTACACGCCTTGTAGTACTCAGGTCTGCTCGGGACCCCAAATAGGCCCATGTTGTCACTGAATTTTCAAGATGCATTCTTCATCGCCTTAAAATAAAAACTCCAGCAGAAAGGTAATGAGTCAAGATCCCAAGGTCCATTGCCCACTGCTACAGCAGCTCCTGAGGCCAGTCACTGTCCACCATTTAGCTTTTTTACCACTGAGCTCTATTGCTTAGCCATGGTCAGTTTCTCGCTTGCCTTGTCCTCATCTGGTTCTCCCTGTGGTTATCCATTAACTACTGTTATCAGGCAGAGAAACAGCAAGAGAAGCCCTCAAAAGACAGCCCAGATGCCCTCCCTTTGTCATCATCAGATAGAGCCAACTCAAGTCTCATCAAAATTCTGGTCCACGAGCCACGCCTTTTGCTTGCCATCACACTGTTATGAAGCAGACAGACAGACCAGGCATATTTCGGGGGGAGATTGTTCACTTCAGAACTCAACAGTATCATCTGGGAAAAATGTCTGTGAACTGCAGATGAATCCTATTCATTAAGTGACTTCTACCCGACCCAGTCCCACAGGAGAGCTTTGATGGCAATGCAGATCCCCTAGGATCAGTGAAAGCTCAGATTCAGTATCCAGTAGTTCTCAAACTAGCCTGAGATTCCTCTTGTCAAGTGACTGTCCACGTACCTTGAGAATATGTATTGTATATACTCGTGCAGATACTGCGGGATGTTTTATGAAAGGTCCAGGGCTTCCCATGAGTTGGCAGGCTCATGGTCTAAGTGCCAGCTCCAAACTAAAGATGGAGAAGTATCACATTTCTCTATGTAACTCCATTTCAGTCGACTTATAACAAGTTCTTTTCATAGGAGTTACATCTAGTCATGTTCATAGGACTTTGGGTCCCAGGGATCAAACTTGAAATCTTTTTTTTTTTTTAGGTTTTTGGGTCTCACCCGGCAGTGCTCAGGGGTTACTCCTGGCTCCATGCTCAGAAATTGCTCCTGGCAGGCATGGGGGACCATATGCGGCACCGGGATTCAAACCGATGACCTTTTGCATGAAAGGCAAACACCTTACCTCCATGCTATCTCCCGGACCCAAACTTGGAATCTTGCATATGCAAGCATGTCCTACTAATAGAGTCAAAAAAAGAACAGGCAGGGTGAGATTAAGAATGTGGCCCTAGGGGGCAGAGAGATAGCACAGTAGTAGGGTGTTTGCCTTAGATGCAGAAGGATGGTGATTTGAATCCCAACATCCCATATGGTGTGATCCAAAAACCAAAAAAAAAAAAAAAGAATGTGGTCTTAAAGAAAAGGAGTTATCAATATGGAATATCATAAGGACTAAGGGTGGCCTACGTGTTGACTGATAACCTGGAGGGTCCAGGCCCTACTGGCCAGACACCAGAAGAAAATCACCACAGCATCCTCTCTTCTGTTTTAACTGGCCACACTCTTATAACATAATAAAGATATATTCACTTACTCACCTCTGTTAAAAGGGCATAAAAACAAAAAGGATTCTGCCCTTCTGTGGGGCCCTTTTTCAGAAGACCCCTTCCAGGATCTTGGAGGTCCCCTGCTTCCTTTTTTTCTCTTCCTTCAAATAAAGTCTTTTCTGAGTTTTGCCATTCAACTTTTTGTCCACCTGTTTGTTTTAACTTTATTTATTTATTGATTCATTGATTGATTGATTTCTAGGTTACACCCAGTGGAGCTCAGGGGTCACTCCTGGCTCTGCACTCAGAAATAACCCCAAGCAGACTAAGGGACCATATGGGATACCTGGAATCCAACCAGGACCTTCCTGGGTCAGCCCCATAGTAGGCCCAAAACCCCTACTGCTGTGCTCTCTCTCCAGCCCCTGTCCATTTCTTTTAATATTGACTGCTTAAGGACAAGAACCTGAGTCCCTGTGTCTGCTATTACCACTTGAGCCCTCACCCTGGTCCACAGATTTTTCTCTTGCTACCATTGTGGACTACTCATGCTGAACACTAGTGTGTGTTATCTATACCTATAGTGTCTTGAGTGTCAAGGATCCTGGTAGTTCTTGCCTGGCTTCTGGTAATGAGCAGCACATCACCTCTTAGGGTCAGTGTGTCACTATTAGTACAAAATTTCTCATGATCCTGGAGACGAGTGTCTAAGACTTTATCTCCTCCCTCAGTCCAGCTTGCAGGAGACAATGTCCTTGGACTATTCAGTGATGCTCCATGTGTTTCCCCATCCATTCCATGGCAAGAATTCTAATAGATATGACAAAGATGCCAGTGCAGGGTTCCAATCTCGGGCAAAGTACCCATTCCAAGGAGACTCCTCACCCCTCTTTGGTGCTCTTTCCAGATCTTTCTGGTGCCCTTGACAATCATCCTATCCAGTTAGGATAATCCTAGATGTTCTGGCCAGCACATTCCATCCTGAGTCAGATATGTTCCCATGTTCTAAATCTGTTTCCAGACCATTTTCCACCCACTCCAGGTCTGAGCCTCCAGCCCCCTTTCAGATTTCCTTGTTCACCTCAGCAGTGCCATCCAGACTTTTTCAGGGAGCAAGTGGTTCCCCTTTGAACTTGGGTCAGACCTGGTTCTGGCATCTGATCTGGGTGAAATAAAAAGGATGGAAGTTGGTATTGGGCAACAGCTACCAGCCCAGGGGTACATCGGGACAATGTCTTTACTAGATGTTGGGGAAGTAGATACTGGGTGTCTAAGACAAGGACAGCTGTGGCCACCAATTGTTGAGGGCAAACTAGGGGTTTGCTGTTCTCAAGTGCATTTCGGCTATTCCCTCCCATTCTCAGGGGACCTGAATCCTTTATTTTTCTCAGAGACCTGGCTAAGGCCTCAGGGTACTCTGTCTGCAATTTGGCTTTGCTCCATCTCCAAGGGTTCACCAATGTTTGCCCTTAAGTCATGCCATGCCCAAACCAGCAACTGGGGTGCTCAGGTCCACCCAAGGTTATCACCCCCAAATCCCCTGCTATAAAGCCTTTATTGCCATCTGACTGATGAATAGGGTGCCAACCTCCCATGCTGAGAATGTTCTTTCTAGGCCCTTCTGGTATCCACTATCCTAACTGAGGATTCCTAAAACTCTGTCTCAGGCAGTTTACGTTGAAGACTCTAGGAAGTCAGAGACAGAGGTATAGACCATGAAGAAAGAAGGAGAAACCTCAATAAAGGGACATGCTTGGAATTATAATAGTGTTAGTACCTGAGCCTGAATTTCATCAGAATTGTATGACCTGCACCTGAGAACTATTTTCTAGAAATGGGGAGCATGGACCTTTATTTCCTGGCAGAGAGAAAGGGGGGAAGAAAAAAGAAAAGTATTTTGGAGGCAAAAAAGTGAAGCAAAAGCCTGAATGTGAGAGAAAAATTGGTTAAAACAAAAACAGTTGTTTTGCTTTATTTTCCTTGATTTATTTTTATAAATAAATACTTTAATTGAATTACCATGAGATACACAGTTAGAAAGCTGTTCATGATTGAGTTTCTGTCGTACAATGTATAGCAACCTTCATAAGTGCACATTTCCCAGCACCAGTGTCCTGATTCCCTCCAGCCCCCTCTCTGCACCCTTCCTGCCTGCCTCTGTGACAGACATTCCCCCACCCCATTGTTACTGAAAGAATATTATGCATATCACTTTACCTCCTTTCAGCACCCAGTCCTGATCCAGAGTGATGCTTCCAACTATCATTGTCATAGTGGTTTCTTCTCTACTCTAAAATGGACTGAGTGGTCCTGCTGGACCAAGTCTAAATTGTTTCTGAATATTAATTGAATCACCATGAGATACAAAGTTACAAATTTGTTCATGATTGAGTTTCACAAAGGGTTTATGAAAAGGCTTAAGGCAATGAGGTCAGATAATTTCTTTTTTTTTGTTTTGTTTTGTTTTTTTGTTTTTGTTTTTGGGTCACACCCGGCAGTGCTCAGGGGTTACTCCTGGCTCCATGCTCAGAAATTGTTTCTGGCAGGCACGGGGGACCATATGGGGCACCGGGATTCGAACCGATGACCTTTTGCATGAAAGCAAACGCCTTACCTCCATGCCATCTCCCGGGCCCCAGATAATTTCTAAAGAAGCAAGTTAAGGGCCAAGGAAAGCTGGAGCACATGAGGCTCAGATTCTCTTCCTAACATCCCTGGGAGTAATCAGGCTCCACTGGTTGTGGCCAAACCCCCTCTCTAAAAAAATAATCAAGACTGGAAATAAACCATAGTGGGGAAGGTGCTTGCTTTGCAAATAGTAAGGTTCTTGCTATGTTCTTGGCACTGCATATGGGTCCCTAAGCCCACCAAGAGTGGGTTGTAGGTGCAGTCAGGAATAAGCCCTGAGCATTGCTGGGTGTGGACCAAAAAAGACTAAAGATATTAAGATTTTGAAAGACATCAAAGAGTTTTAAGCAGGAGAGTGAAATAATTAAGCTACAATAGATCTTTCTAGAAGTCCACTAATTACCCCCCAATAACTTCTTCCTCTGCTTTATCAATTTAGCATGTCCAAAAGTCTCTTTCATCTAGCTGTGGCTTCGTGACTCCTTTTTTAGTAAATTTAAACTTGGAAGTTTGGAAATGATGTGTGTACTATCCAGGAATGTTTTTCCTTAGAGGGACTGTGCATCTTGCTGGCTGACTTTAGATATAATAGCTGGTGCCACAACAACTATCTTGGGCCCTGAGATGATAAGGTGAAAAGGACAGCAAATTAAAACAAAAGTATGTTCAGAGCCTGACAATGCCTTGAACTGAAGCCTCTAGGTTAGCCCTGAACAGCATACTCTTCCATGTAATTTTGATTCTGTTATACATAACAGAATTTAATTTGAATTGATACAGGCAAGGCTCTAGAGTGACTATAAACATATCAGTTAGAAAGTTATTGTCATAGTCCAGGCAAAAGATAATATTAGCTAGAAAACCCTAAAGACTACCAAAAAGCTACTAGAAACAATAGATTCATATAGCAAAGTGGCAGGCTACAAAATTAACATGCAAAAATCAATTCCCTTCTTATACACAAATAATGATAAAGAAGAAATGGACATTAATAAAACAGTCCCATTCACATTAGTGCCACACAAACTCAAATTAAATACCTTGGAGTCAACTTAACTAAAGAGGTGAAGGACCTATAAAAAGAAAACTATATAATCCTGCTTCAAGAAATAAAAGAGAACACAAGGAAATGGAGACACATATCCTCTTCATAAGTTGGGAGGATTAACATCATTAAAATGGCAATACTCCCCAAAATCATTGTACAGATTGAGTGCAATTTCTCTTAGGATACCCATGACATTCTTCAAAGAAGTGGATCAAACTCTTCTGAAACTCATTTGGAACAATAAACACCCACGAATAGCTAGAGAAACCTTTATGAAAAATAATATGGGAGTCATCACCTTCCCCATCTTAAATTGTACTATAAAGCAATAGTCATTAAAACAGTATTCCATTGGAATAAAGACAGACCCTCAGATCAATGGAATAGACTTGATATTTAGAGAATGATCCCCAGACATACGGTCAATTAATCATTGATAAAAGGGCAAGAAATGCAAAATGGAGCAAGGAAAGCCTCTTCAACAAGTGGTGTTGGGACAACTAGTCAGTCATATACAAAAAGTGTACTTAGACATCCATCTAACACCATGCACAAAGACCAAATCCAAGTGGATTAAAGACCTTGATATCAGACCTGAAATCATAAGGTATATAGAAGAACACATAGGTAAAATACTCCATGACACTGAGACTAAAGGCATCTTCAAGGAGGAAAGAACACTGTTCAAACAAGTGAAAGCAGAGATAAACAAATGGAACTATATTAAACTGAGAATCTTCTGCACCTCAAAGGAAATAGTGATGAGGATACAAAAGTCACCAAAGAATTAGAAACTATTTACCTAATACCCATTAGATAAGATATACAAGGTACTGACAGAGTTTAACAAGAAAAAAATAATCTAACCTTATCAAAAATGGGGAGAAGAAATGAACAGACACTTCCTCAAAGAAGAACTACAAATGGCCAAAAGAAACATGGAAAAAATGCTCCACATCACTAGTCATAAGGTAGTTGCAAATCAAAACAACTATGAGGTATCATCTCATGCCATAGAGGCTGGCACACACACACTAAAATAAAAAAAAATAAAAAACAAAAAAATAAGTGCTGGTGGGGATGTGGAGATAAAGGAATTCTCATTCACTGCTCGTGGGAATGCTGTCTAGTCCAGCCTTTCTGGAAAACAATATGGATATTCTTCAAAAAACTGGAAATTGAGCTCCCATATGATCCAGCTAAGATAGGACATATCTTAGGGATATGTCCTAGGAACACAAAAACACAATACAAAAATGCCTTCTGCACACATCTATATTCATTGCAGCAGTGCTATTTACAATAGCCAGAATCTGGAAACAAACCAGATGCTCAACAACAGTTGAGTGGTTAAAGAAATTGTGGTACATATACACAATGGCATACCATGCAGCCATCAGGAAAAATTAAATCATGAAATTTTTCTATACATGAATGGACATGGAAACTATTATGCTGAGCAAAATAAGTCAGAGAGAGAGATAGACACAAAATAGTCTCAATGATCTGTGGGATTAAAGAAAAAAAAAGACTGGGGCTGGAGAGATAGTACAGCGGTGTTTGCCTTGCAAGCAGCCAATTCAGGACCTAAGATGGTTGGTTCGAATCCCGGTGTCCTATATGGTCCCCCGTGCCTGCCATGAGCTATTTCTGAGCAGATAGCCAGGAGTATTCTCTGAGCGCCACCGGGTTTGACCCAAAATCCAAAAAAATAAAAATAAATAAAAAAATAAAAGAGATTATTATATTAACACCCAGAGACAATAGAGATGAGGGCTGGAAGGACAGACCACGATGTGTAGCTTACTACAAAGAGTGATGAGTTCAGTTAGAGAATTAAGTGCACTGATAACTATCATGACAATGGCAGAGTGAGAAAAATGGAATGCCTGTCTTGAGTATAGGCAGGGGGTGGGAGAGAGGGAGATGGGGGGCATTGGTGGTGAGAAGATTGCAGTGGTGAAGGGGTGTTCTTTTTTTACAACTGAAACTCAACTATAAACATGTTTGTAATTGTGGTGCTTAAATAAAGATATTTTTTTAAAAAGATAATATCAGCTTGAACTAAAGTGTTGGCAGTAGAAACAGAGATACAGAGGAATATTCTGGAGGTTATATATGACTACTTACAGGACTGAAGTGGTAGTACAGTGGATAGGGAACTTGCCTTGCATGTACCAGACCCAGGTTCAATCCCCTGAATCCATATGGTCCCCTGAGTACCACCATGAGTAATTCCTGAGTGCAAAGCCAAGAGTAACTCATGAGCATTTCCAGATGTGGCCTCAAACTCAAGAAAATAAATAATAAATAAACAAAACAAATAAGACTACTTTCTGGGAGTGAGGGAAGTGATGGGATCAGCTGCTCCCTTCCTTTGAAATGCCCAATATTCACCTTCACTGTTTCTTTTTTTCTTTTGGGGGCCACACCTGGCAGCACTCAGGGGTTACCCCTGGCTCTGTGCTCAGAAATTACTCCTTGTAATTTCTTTTTTTTTTTTTTGGTTTTTTTTTTGGGGGGGGCACACCCTTTTGCCGCTCAAGGGTTACTCCTGGCTATGCGCTCAGAAATTGCTCCTGGCTCCGGGGGACCATATGGGATGCTGGGGGATCGAACTGTGGTCCATCCTATGCTAGCACTTGCAAGGCAGGCACCTTACCTCTAGCGCCACCTTCCTGGCCCCACTTCTTGTAATTTCTAAGGCTTGAGGGACCATATAGAATGCTGGGGATTGAACTCAGGTTGGGTCTGTGCAAGGCAAATGCCTTACCTTACCTATTGCTCTGGCCCTCATAACCTTCAGTGTTTCTTTCTGAAATTCAAGCAATTTCATTGACCACCAGTTCTGTGCTCAATGTGTGAGGAAGAGATGGTGTGGCTGGGAACTGAGTGAACCCAGCAGTGGGACAGGAATAACAATGAAGAGACAGCAATGAAGTGATCTGCATTCTCAGATAGCTCACATCTGCTCAGCAGGAAGGGGGGTCAGGAAACAAGTGTGGTCCACTGGCAGGTCCATTTAATAGATGGACATTCACCCTCCCTCAGAGAAAGTAGTTTTAGCCGGTTTGACTAGTTGGAGAAATTGATAAAGATGAAGGAGCATCTGGATCAGGTTTGGAATACAAGATGAGGACAGACACACCTAGCCGAGACTTGTACAAAGATATTTGAGAGTGAACCAAAGTCACAACTTCAGAGGATTGTTACCTGTGAAATATTCATGGAGTGTAAATTTTTTTGCGGGGCTTTTGGCAGGGGGAGGAAGAAAGAAAGGGAATCGAGATTAATCAGGACAAATGGTCAGACGTGGTCTAGATTGCAGGGCTGAGCCACATAACACCCAGGAGTTGAATCAAAAGGTGGAGCACAGCCTTTGCATGCAGGTGTCCCAGGTTTCATCCCCATCACCATACCTGCTGCCAGGAGCAATACCAAAGTGCTGTGATGGGGGTAGCCCTGAGCACCACTGGGTATGGGCCCCAAAAACAAAACAATAAACAAACAAAAAAACAGATAGGGTGGAGTGAAGAATTTCACCCAGATTTGGGAGTGGGGGGTCAATCAGATGTTGCTGCAATACACAACAAAGCTACCATCATAACTACCATCATTGCTTGTGCTAAGTGCTCCCTATGTGCCAATATTGGCACTAAGCATTTTATCTAAACAACTTCATCTACTCTCCATTCTCCCAGATCACTCCCATTAATTACCTCAGCAGTCACATCAGGATCAGTAGCATGCCCGTTTCCAGGCCAGAGAGATTTTACAGTCGTTGCTTGCCTTGCTCACAGTCAACCCGGTTCAGTCCTCAGCAGTACATGCTGCTCTCTAAGCCCTGTCAGGAGTGATGCCTCAGTGCCAAGAATAAACCCTGAATACCCCAAGGTGTGAACTTCTTCCCCTTAATATAAAAGAATTCCCATTTTCATAGATGAGGAAATTAACAACTAGGCTGCTTATAAAACCAAAGCAAATGGAGCCAGGATGTTAAGCAAAATAGACTATTTTACAGAGCTCAGGCCTGTAACCAAGATGCCAGCACTATGGTTAATGTAGGACAGGTGAGTGAGAAGACCCATAGCCCTGCAGTTGAGCTTCAAGTCAATCTATGTAGAAGCTGGGGGGGGGGGCGGGGTGTAGAAAGTTGGGGGCCATACCAAAGGCATTTTAATACGCATCTCTGACCTGAATATTGCAGCATAAATAAGGAATTCTAAATGGAAAAAAATAATGCACCTTAGAGAGGAACAAGTCCAGTTCTGTCTATTCCTAGAGCTAAACACAGTTAAACTGAGGCTGGGTGAAAGGGTCGTGCAGAGACTTCGGGGCAGGAGCTGACTCTGGTCTTTTACTTATAGTCTTGGAGATAACTAACCTTCATCTATTCCTTGCCACTGCACACAGTCTATTTTTCCGGAGGCCTGGTAAATCATTCCTCATCCCTGGAAGTAAAAGAACGGCATTGTTCTTTTTCTTTTAAAACAGCAGAGGTTCCGGAAACAAAGCCAGACTCAGCCAGAGAAATCTGTGCCAGTGGGGTGTCAGAGGAAGGGAAAACAGAATTGCCCAAAGCCATCATTGTGAGACGGAGTTTGGCCACAAAAGAAGAAAAGATTAACGGGTCAAGTAAGGAGCACGTCCCACATCCCAGGGAGGGGGAGAGTGAATCTGTTCTGTGAGGAAACCACCTACCTCCACAGCCAAGGCAAAGTCAAGCAGACAGGTGTCAGGATTGCTCTGGGCTCTGCCCCATCCAAGTGAACTACACACACACACACACACACACACACCAGCCCCCTCCTAGACACACAGAGACATGCACTACACACACACACACACACACGCACCATCCTCCTCCTACACAACACAGATATACATATACTTGCATGCACACACACACCATTCTCCTAAATGCATAGACATACACACCATCATCCTTCTACACACACACATACACACACATACACACACACACACACACACACACACACACACACACACACACACACACACACACACCCTCCTCCATCTCCTCAGGGATGGCAAGGAATTTTCTTGTTTTTCCAAAGTGGAACAATTTTAAGATTCAAGACATTAAGAAAAATGCAAAGGGGTCAGAAAGACAGTCTAACAAGCACAGCACTTGCTTTGCATATAGTCAATTCAGATGTGGTCCCCATTACCACATATGGTCCCCTGAGCCTTAAGTTAGGGGACTAAGAATGAACCCTGAGCACTCAGGAGAAAGCCTTGAGCACAAATAGGTGTGGAGGGAGGGAGGGAATTAAGGAAGGAAGGAAGGAAGGAAGGAAGGAAGGAAGGAAGGAAGGAAGGAAGGAAGGAAGGAAGGAAGGAAG
>PVKC010017009.1:0-20470 GCA_004027635.1 Crocidura indochinensis
AGAAATGGAGAGGAAATCCTCAAAAGAATGAAATCATTAAAGTACATTCTATTTGTATATTTTTAGACAATCAGAGCAATTCTTTGAAGGCAGTTTGTGGTAATAATTTGATGTACTTTCCCTATGTTGCCTGTGCCTGGAATCTGCCCTGATCTGGCTTCCTGGCTAATTGCCCTCCTATAAACACTATGAAAATGAAATGCTGCCAGATGGAATTGTCCTCAAGACCAGCCGCTCTTTTAAAGCACAGAGCCCGGTGGCAGTTGGACTTAGGAAAACAAAACCACTTCATCAGATTCAAGAAATTACTCCTCAATTAATCGTGGATTTAAAGAAATTTCTTTTTGTTGATAGTCATGATGAAAAGAATGACCTAGTGAGAATCTATTGATGTAAGTTCAGAGTTAAGACATGGTAGTATTTATCCTCTTTTTTTTTTGTAGCAACACTACAGAACTTGTAAGTCTCCCAGCTTTGCAGGTGAAATAAAAAAAAAGACCAATAGAAGTGAAGATTACTGACCAAAGTCTCACAGCAAGAGGTTTTCCGTGGCCTGACATATAACTGGTCAAGCTAACATTCTAACTCATCTAGCAATCAGTCAGATGACAAGGCTCCTAAAGTCAGCAGCAGCAAGCTGAGCCCAGTATAAAGTAAAACATGATAGAATTGTACATTCCACAGAAAATGAGTGATTTATGGAGTTGTTTATCTTTCAAACCTGTTACCATGTCTCCCAGTTCCTTATATGGGTCTGAACAAAAACTAGAGAAAGAATAACAACAGAAAAGTGTGAAATGTGTTTATTCCCCCCAAAAAAGCCAGAAAGAACATTTAAGTATCACTTGGAAAAATAACTTTTGACCCTTTTTTTTTTCCCCTTGGTTTTTGGGCCCACACCCAGCTATGCTCAGGGATTACCTCTGGCTCTCTGTTCAGAAATCACTCCTGGCAGGCACGGGGGACCATATGGGATGCCGGGATTCGAACCACCATTGGTCCTGAGTCAGCGCTTGCAAGGCAAACATGCTACCGCTGTGCTATCTCTCCGGCCCCAGCTTTCAATTCTACCTAATTTATATGTCTTTAGTGAATGTGTGTAACTTCTTTTTTTTTTTTTTTTTTTTGTGGGGGGGTTGGGGATTGGGTCACACCCAGCAGCACTCACAGATTACTCCTGATTCTGTGCTTAGAAATCACCCCTGGCAGGCTCAGGGGACCATATGGGATGCCTGGATTCGAACCACAGTCCTTCTGCATGCATGGCAAACACCCTACCGCTGTGCTATCTCTTCAGCCCCAAATGTGGGTAACTTCTGCTGTTCAATTATAAGAACATAAAAAAGAGCACACACATAAAAAAGAACAAAAAAAATACATCAAAGAAAATTTGAGAGAAAATAAAGTGATGCAATCTTTGGTCATGTAAAAATATTCCTGTTTTTATTTTATTTTTTATTGTATTTATTTATTTATTTATTTTGGTCTTGGGTCATACCTGGCAGCACTCAGGGACCACTCCTGCCTCTATGCTCAGAAATCCTTCCTGGCAGGCTCAGGGGACCTAATGGGATGCTGGGGTTTGAACCACAGTCCTGCATGCAAGGCATATGCCTTACCTCCATGCTATCTCTTCGACCCCATTCCTGTTTGGGGTTTGAACCACAGTCCTGCATGCAAGGCATATGCCTTACCTCCATGCTATCTCTTCGACCCCATTCCTGTTTTTAACATAAAATTTTGTCATTTTAATCAATACAAAATTAACTTCTCCCAAATGCTACTAGAGGAATGATCAACAATGGACATCCAATGCCCCTTTGAGGTTATTGGTGGTGGGAATGTTGCACTGGGTGTTCTTTTTATGACTGAAACACAAATACAATCATGTTTGTAATCATGGTGTTAAAATAAAGATATTAATAAAAATGAATGCCTTTTTGACAGGCCACAAATTAGGAGGAAGACAAATGATAATTCAGATATCTTGCCACCTTGCCTTTTTAATCTGCTTAGTCTATAAAAAAGCTATTGAATACCATAACTATGATATCTAGAACCTAAGGATAAAGCATGGAAACATGGACATAGAGACATAGAACGTGAGCTCTGTCTTTCTGGAGCTCTCTGACCAAAGGATATTTAAATTTAATTATTTCTACATCTATTTAAATATATGTATATACTGAGCACATAAAACTCCTTCCATATGCAAAGTGTGGAATTCCTTGAAATGGAAGGGGGTGTCCAGAGCAATAGTATAGCTGGTAGGGCACATACCTTGCATGCAGCTGATCATGATTTGATCCTCAGCACTCCATATGGTCCCTAACCACAGAGCTAGGAGTACACCCTGAGCACTGCTGGGTGTGGCTTACAAATAATTACAAACAAAAGAAATAGAAGAGGATATACACAAAGAAGTGAATTCAGGGGGCCATAAAGATATCATGGAGGTAGGGCATATGCCTTACATGCAGAAGGACAGTGGTTTAAATCCTGGCATCCTATATGGTTCCCTGTGCCTACCAGGGGAGATTTCTGAGGGTAGAGCTAGGAGTAACCCCTGAGAGTTGCTGGGTGGGACCCCCCAAAAAAAGAAGTGAATTCAGATCATACCAATAGGAGCCCTGGAAAAGAAAGCATATAGTGGTACACAAGAAAAATGGAAAGTGTCTGGATAAAAGAAGTCTGTGGGTGAAAATCCACTTCTGTTGTGCTTGGTAATGATCAACACAGCATATTGTGCACAAGATTTAGACATGGTTTACAGGATCCTGGCTTCTAATCCTAATGCTCTGCCTAATGCACAGGAAAACTAACTTCTTAGTGTCTCATCTCATCAAATTCATCAGAAAATTCGAGTAAGAAGGGAGATCATCACCCTAACAAAAATACACCCCAAAATTGGGATAGTGCCTTGGGTAAAACAGATTAGGTTTTAGAATATTAAGGGGCAGCAAAACTGCACCCAGGAAAGAATAGGTTAGATTATAGGGCAAGCAAAATGAGCCTAGGAAAGAATAGGGAAAAAATCCAGTTTAGAGTTTGCAGTTTAGAGATATAGAGGGCAGCATAGGTAAGAACAAATTTATGTTTTATGATTCTCGATGAATGGCTTTGTGAAATATTCTAACTGCTCTTGGGGCACTCATTGGATTTTAATTTGCTTACTAATTATTCTTAATGTGCCAATCAATTTAAACAATAATTCATGTGTTGAGAACCAAGGTGGGATAGTGATAGTGTATTAAGTATATGACCAGTTTGTGTGCTAACTTATGGCTGCCCAGGTAACCCTAACCTGTGGACAATCTGCATGAGTTGATCTGTTTTCTGTGTGCACCACTAGACAGAGGTCAAAAGTCCCACTCCAATTGACTTTGGATAGAGTTTGTAATCTGTATGTTCTCTTTAATTACTTTAAATTATGGGAAACTCTTATTTTCTCTTTTATTCTGTGAAGAGATTATGATTATATAAGTAAATATATTATATATCATAATTATATATTACCTCTCAGGTTATCAAACATTTTATTCACACACACACACACAAACTTGTCATTTCAAATGTGTCACTATCAGCTTCCAAAATACCTTTAAACATTTGTTTGACCATGGTCCTAGTCTTGCTACATGATAGACAGAATTTATCTTGGGAATTTCTTCTGAAAAGTAAAGATAATAAATAACAGGCATGTGTGTGGGTTTATGTTATATTGAAAATTGCATGTGAAAGTAACGTATTTCATTGACTGTTTCACATAACTTTCTTAATGCTGTGTTGTCCAAAACTGCTTCATATGGAGTTGACGCTCACACTCCTATGGTGAGCTGAGGGTCCTTCTTAAATTATACCTGTCACTATAACTGACATTCGACCATACCTGGTTTATTTCTTTGGGACATGTTTCTATAGCTGGGATTTTTCATCTACAATGCAAATATCCCTGAGAGACTTCACTGTAGTAAGCCATACACAGCAAAAGATTAGGAAAGGAAATGGAAGGCACAGCCATTTTGATGACTAGGAGAGATATGAACCAAATGGGAAACGTGTTTCCTGGACAGGTTCTCCACAAGGGGCATCCCAGGAAACCAGGGGCCAAATGAAAGCATTTCACATGCTAGAAGGGAGACTCCACGATGTCAGGAAAAGAAATACTTAACAAGGTGGGAGACTTGAGAAGACAAACTTGGTTCATTTCATTATTTTTCCAAGGTTTAGTCTGGTGCCAGATGTTTGTCATCTAGTCAGTAAATCTTGGGGTTATTGAACTCTTCATCTTTAATCCTGAAACATTTTAATTGTTTAGATATGTTCATGGACGTGTCAAGAGTGGTTGAAATTAAATGAGATGTTGCACATGAAATGATTTGTATCAACTCGAAAGTATGAAACAGATGTTGTTTTTATTTGATAGAGAAAGCAAGGGCAAGGCGCTTTGGGGGATAAGGGAAGTAGCTATATAAATATATAGAATAATATCTGGCAGCATAAACTAATGTAGTCCCAAAGCAATTTGATCCTCTCTAATCATAACACAGATTCCCTCACTCCTGAACTAAAACATAGGTTAGTCTTATGGAGAAAACCTCCTTCTACATGAGCAATAAAAGACAATAATGGTAGTAAAAGGTTCTCCTCGGGAAAGAGGACACAGAAGCAGCTCACTGACACCTGTCCACAGGTAGTATCAGCATTTTGCTTAAGAAATGCCACAGTGCGGGGGCCGGGCGGTGGCGCTGGAGATAAGGTGCCTGCTAACCTAGGACGTACCACGGTTCGATACCCCGGTTCCCCATATGGTCCCCCGTGCCTGCCTGGAGCGACTTCTGAGCGAATAGCCAGGAGTAACCCCTGAGCGTCATCGGGTGTGGCCCAAAAACCAAAAACAAAACAAACAAAAAAAATGCCACAGTGCATTAAATAAAAATAATAAAAAAAAAAAAAGATGTGCAGAGTCAGCAATTTCTGAGCACAAAGCCAAGAATATAACCCCTGAGTGCTGCCAGGTGTAACCCCCCACCCCCACAAAAAGAAGGGACTATAGTAAACAAGGAAGCTTCTGCATCACAAAAGAAACAAAGACAAGAAAAGACACTCTACAGACTGGAAGAAAATATCTTCCTAACACCCATCTGATGATGGATTAATATTTGAGATAACTGAAGCACTGGTAGAACCCTGCTGAGAAAAAAATACCCATCCTATCATTAAAAAGGAAGAAGATGTACAGAAAATTTCTCAAAGAAGACAAATGATCAAAAAGTATATGGAAAAAAGTGTTCATTGTGAAACAATGTATGACCTTAAATAACAAACATTACCTTTATAGAGGAACTAGAACCTTGCAAAAATGATACATGATCCAGAAAAAAAAAGTCATGTCATTTTTGTTATTTGTGTTTTGGGTCACATCAGGATCTTCTGTTTAGGATTTAATCCAGGTTCTGTGCTCAGGGATCACTCCGGGCAGAGTCTAGGGAAACCAAGGATCAAACCCAGGATTGACACATATGGTCTTCCCATTGTATTCTCTCTCCAGTTCCTAATTCTTATTTTTTAACTCTACCTAGAAGATTTCCTAGTACATATTTTAACTACACTAAATTGTATTATTTTGAACCATTTGATATCATTTTATATGTTTTAGAAGCAATGACAATCTTATTTATATTCCTCATTGTTTCAATTCCCCAAAAAAGTATTTCAATAAACAGAAGTTTACTTATTTCAAAATATTGATTAGCTTATCATGCTATAGAAAACATTAGAGCCTCAATAATTGAAGGGCTAAAGAAATGACTTCCATTAGAATACGTTCTGAAATGTATTCTACTGGTCATGATGATAACTTGGTTCATATTGGAACCTTATTAATATTAATTGAACATTGATCATATAAGTGAGTGGGTACCATAATAATGAACCAAATTGTCTCTAAGAAGATTCACATTTCAATACAGTATTCACCTGGAACATAGAAAATTAATTAAGTCATGACTCAAGATAGAGTTTTCTACTTTCTATTTGTTAATCCCTTGATCTAATATTGAATTAACCTCACTGGAGCTTGGCTATATTGATTTCGCTGCAGCTATTCTGTCACATCATGGCATAGTAACAAACAAAGCTTTTAAATGTGCTCTAGTAATAAAAACATCTTTCATTTTCATGCAGAGCCTATTAGTTCACACCTTCCTGCCTTTGCCATGCAACCCAGGAGCCAATAAGATCCAAAACTGTTTCATCTTCCTTAATCTTTTCAACTCAATGCAAGCATAATAATATCCAGGAAAATTGGTGTATCCTGATTAAAATTTAAGAAAATAGTCTATACGTTTTTATTCCTATCTACCAAAATTATGAGGATGCAAGAACCAGGTATTTTTCTTTATTCCCCATAGCATCAGGCATAAAATAAGCTAAGAAGCAACATAGAGATGGAGCTAATTCATTTTTAATTTAATTAATTTGTAAACCAAGTTTTCTATATATTTAACAAAGAGATCACAATCTATAAGACAGAGCAGCATTTTAAATTAACAGTTGTTAAATAGGGTCAGTTGGAACTGGAGTGATAGCACAGCAGGTAGGGTGTGTGCCTTGCTTGTGACCAACCCAGGATTGATCCCTGGCATCCCATATGGTTCCCTGAGACTGCCAAGACTGATGCCTGAATGCAGAACTGTAACTCGTGAGCACAGTTGGGTGTGGCCCCAAAACAAAAATAAAATGAAGATGGGCTGGTCTAGGAATTAAGCAAGAGAGATCAGCTACTCAGATAATGAATTTCAACAATACAATATCAAAGTCAAACTCTGAAAGCAGAGAATGGACAATAAGTATTAGGAACCCAGAACTAGATATAATCTGAGTAGGGGAGTTCCTTATACTTTATGATAATAATATCTTTATCAGGGCTGGAGTGGTGCCGCAGTGGTAGGGCATTTGCCTTGCCTGCAGCTGACCTAGGACAGATAGTGGTTCAATCCCCTGGTATTCCATATGGTCTGCCCAAGCCATGAACGACTTCTGAGCTCATAGCAAGGAGTGACCCCTGAGCATCATCAGATGTGACCCAAAAACCAAAACAACAAAACAGAAAAAAATAATATCTTTATCTAAACACCATGATTACCAACATGTTTGTAGTTGGGTTTTAGTCATAAAAACAAACATCCCATTTCACCAGTGCAACATTACCACCACCACTGCCACACAACACCCTCCTCTCCCCTTCCCCTGCCTGAATTCCAAATAGGCATTCTATTTATCTCACTCACTATCATTGTTATGATAGTTGTTAATGTAGTTATTTCTCTACACTCACCAATCTGTGTGGTAAGCTTCATATTGTGGGCTGATCCTTACAGCCCTCATCTCTATTGTCTCTGTCTATGCTATTACCATACTGCCTTTTATTTTTCTTAAATCTCACAGATGAGTGAAACTATTCTATGTGTATTTCTCTCCCTCTGACTTATTTCACTCAGCATAATAGTTTCCATGTCCATCCATGTATAGGAAAATTTCATGACTTCATTTTTCCTGATGGCTGCACAGTATTCCATAATATGTGAAAACAGTTTCTTTAGTCATTCATTTGTTTTGAGGCATTTGGGTTGTTTTCAGATTCTAGCTATTGTAATTAGCACTGCAATGAATATAGGTGTGCAAAAGGCAATTTTGTATTATGTTTTTGTGTTCCTAGGGTAAATCGTTGGGATAGTATAGCTGGATCATATGGAAACTAACTTGTAGATCCTGCACTTTCTTTGAAAGGAGGTAGACTGTTTAATGCCCTTTCAGAGAATTCTACCAAAGACTCCAGCAAGAACTTTCCTGAAGACAGCAGATTACAAAGGAGAAGTGATTGAAAGAGAATTTAAAACGTTAGTGGGCTATTAGAGATAGGAGACATGAGAGAGAATTCAGGGAAGGGAGGCAATCGTGTGTGAAGTTCCTTCCTCACTCTCACTTACCAAAATGAAATGAGGAAAGTCAGGGCACGAGTTTAACATTACTTGACAGGCAAAAGGAAGGCTGCACTGTACCTGCTTCCAGGAGCCAGCACTGTTCCATTAACCACAGAAACTAAAGAAATGGAAGAGGTTAAGGAAAAGTAGGTGGGAAAATTTTTATGGGAACTTTATTTTACTTGAAGATTTATCATAAATTGTTTTTAAAATATAAAGGTCATTTAGGGGCCAAAGAGATAGAACCGCAGATAAGACACTTTACTTGTACATGACAGCCCAGGTTTCATCTCTGCACCACAGATGATCGGTCCCCTATGTACTTCTAGGAGTGTTCCCTGAGTGCAGAGTTGGTATAAGTCATGAGCACTACTGGGTATGGCCCCAGAACAAAAATATTATATTATTATTATGATTGTTTATAAATTTTAGATATCCTTGTTAATAACACATTTATCAGTGGATGAGATGAGAAATCAATTTCATTCATACTACCCCTGAAGTGCATGTGAAATACATCCAATTTCCTAGCAGTCAAACAAATAAGAATGACTTTATGCTTAGAGAACAGGTATTTATAAAGTCATCTAAAAATTCTGTAATCTCATTATAAAGTGAGTTATAAATAAAATAGATTTATAAAAATGTCAAAATATTCATAAAGCTCTTGGAAGGATAACAAATCCAGTTAATAGGATTAGTGAATTTTACATTTGGGTAAGAAAGTAACTTTTCAGAAAAGCAATTGAAACTCCACAGCATAATCACATGTGACAGAGAGCAAGCTATTCACTTTTATCAAGTTAATCAAATTTTATTGACAGCAGAGATGTCATTGCTGGTTTGTAGTAGTAGATCTAAATCAACACGAAACAAAATACTGAACTTTGTTGATTTATAAAATTCCCTAAAGGCTTTCCTAGCCTATACCAATGACATAAGTCACCAAAACAGCAATTTTAGGTTTGACAAAGTAAGAAAAAATACTGTTTCAATAATAGAAGTGTAGTAATTTTGTTTTATTTTTGGAAGGGATTATTGCACCATTTTATTTTATTTATTTTTTAACTTTTTATTGAGACCCATGTGAATTACAAGTCTTTCACAGTTATACTTAAGGTACATAGTGACAGTGAATTAAGGCAATTCCCACCACCAGTGTTGACCTTCCTTCACCCCTGTTCTCTGCATGCATCCCTTACTTCCCCGCTTTGCCCCCTGGACTGCTAGTGTAACCAATCTCCTTTGTATATAACTTGTAGATCTTGATCTATTGTCATTGACTTTGGGTTTTGATATTTAGGCCTGATCATTATTTCCACTCAATGTTCATGAATTTCGTATAGCAATACCATATTTTTAGGGTCCGGAGTGGTGGCACAGCAAAGCATTTGCTTTGGAAGTGGTTGACCTACGATGGATCGAAGCTCAATCCCCCAACATCCCATATGGTCCAACAAGCCAGGAGTGATTTCTGAGCACACAGCCAGGAGTAACCCCTGAGTGTGACTGGGTGTGGCCCAAAAATCAAAAACAAAAAAAACATACTTTAATTATATTCCTGACCTATAATTTAAAATGCTAATTGTTATGAAAAACATTAAAAATTAAAAAAGGGCTTGAGAATCGTACAGGAGCAAAGGCACTTGCCTTGCATGCAGACCATTCCCATTTTGATCCCCAGAAATATATATGATCCCAAGAGCAAGGCCAAGGTTCACTCCTGAGCACAGAGTAAAAAAAAGTCCTTGGTGGGCATTGTTCAAAATAACAGTGAGAGGACAATTAGGAAAGAAAAAGTCTATTTTTTCTCTTATAAGTTAGATTTTTTAAATCTCCATTCAAAGGAATTTTTATCCTATCAAAAGGTAAGAAGTATAAGGCAGACAGAACTTAACAAGAAAAAAATATCTTATCCCCTCAAAAAATGGGAAGAAGAAATAAACAGACACTTCCCCAAAGAAGAACTACAGATGGCTAACAGGCACATCACTAATAATTAGGAAGATGCAAAACAATACAACAATGAGGTACTATCTCATACCACAGAGACTGGTACACATTACAAAGAACAAAAACAATCAGTCCTGGAGGAGATGTGGGAAGAAAGAAACTCTCATTTACTGCTGGTGGGAATGCCATTTAGTCTAGCCTTTATGGAAAACAATATGGAGATTCCTCAAAAAACTGGAAATTGAGCTCCCGTATGATCTATATGAGCTATGCCACTCCTAGAGATATATATCATAGGAACACAAATATAATACAAAAATGTCCACTGCACACCTATATTCATTGCAGCTCTATTTACAGTAGCCAGAATCTGGAAATAACTCAGATGCCTGACAACAGATGAGTGAATCTGTGGTACATATACACAATGAAATACTATGCAGCTGTCAGGAAAAATTAAGTCATGAAATTTTCTCATACATGAATGAGCATGGCAACTATTATGTTGAATGAAGTAAGTCAGATAGAGATAGAGACAAAATAGTCTCACTCATCTTTGGGATTTAAAAAAAATAAAAGATAGTTTGGTAATAAAACCCAGAAACAATGTGGATGAGATTTGAAAAAAACAGCCCAAGATATAAAGCTTAACACAAAGATTGGTGTTAGAGAAATGACTAAATTAACAACTATCATTATAATGGTAATGAGTGATAGAAATAGAATGTCTCTCTAGAAAACAGGCAGGGGATGGGAGATGAGGGAGATGGGGGGTATTGGTGGTGGAAAGGTTGCACTGGTGAACTGGGGTGTACTTTTTTATGACTAAAACCCAACTACAGACATGATTGTAAACATGGTACTTAAATAAAGATTTTAATGAACAACAACAAAAAGGTTGCTGTACTGAACTCTGCTGTACATGGTTTCTATGTGTTTTCTAAAGAAGTGTATTGGATTAAAGAGTGCTGTGATGTTAGGAAGAGAAAAATCACTGTTTCTCCACAAGTTCCAAAGGTTACTTTTGCAGTGTGCTTGGATGAGTCAGAAATTGGACTCAAATTCTGAAGTTGAGAGAGAAGTTGGTTTTTTCATCATCCAGGGACAAGATCTCCCACACTCTGTTTTACTGTAAAGAGCATCAATCTCTTGAGAGATTTATTCACAATAGTCCCACAGAGATCTTGCATTCTTATTTTTAGACATAAAATTACACAGTCATTTGAAAACCACAGAAGGAAAAAACTTGAACAATAAAATCTGCTAAAAATGGATTGTAAAACAAGGAACTTCTATGTATATCCTTTCTGGATATCTTTTAAAGATAAATGCAAGATTAATTATCTAGGCTGACTATGGACAGGCTCAGGTCCAACAAGACGATGGATCATAGTATATATCTCTGTGGAAATTGTGCTGATAACATTTAACTGTGTTTATTACCTACCAGTACCTATAAATGTTATGTTCTTCCCTATCAAGTTCCCCAATCACTAGCGCAACCTTCCCACCACCATTGCCCCCATCTCCCTCCTCCCCCACATCCCGCCTGTCATTGAGACAGGCATTCTATTTCTCTCATTCACTACCATTATCGTGGTAGTTGTTGATGTAGTTATTTCTCTAACTGTACTCACCAATCTTTGTGGTAAGCTTCATCGGCTGGTTCATTTGAACCTTACCTCTATCTCTGTGTATTATTACCATACTATCTTTTATTTTTCTTAAATCCCACAGATGTGTGAGACTATTCTGTAGAGGAGTATGTTTAGCTATCTATATTATGCTTAATATGATATATATGAATAACATTCCACAGCAGTATCTCAAAGTATATAGTGTATAAGACAACTATAGACTAGTTCCATAAACTACTTTTTCATGATTCTTTATAATACTTGTGTGAGCTTATTTCAGTCCTTTGAAACTTTTTTTTCACGTCAAGGAAGTTGAGAAATTTACTTAGTCACTAAAATTAGCAAATTACCTTGGATTTGCAATTCCATTAATTGTTCTTCCCCTGTATATCTTGGCAGACTCAGAAGAGTTTGAAAAATTTAATTCTACCTATGGTTGACAAAATATCTTAGGCCACTGGAAGTGTCACTAATGTCATTTTCCAGGCCAGTTTCAAATTGAAAACATGTTCATACTTAGCATATAATTTTCTCATATTACTACTCATTGAACCTATAGCAATTCCAATAGCATTTTTAAGTAAGACTGTTTTCATGTACAAGACCATTTTTGACAGACAAGGTAAAGAATAGCTTATTCAAAGATAATCATTTATTTTTCACTAAAAATATTAAATGTCTCATCCGATAAACTTTAGCATTTCTTAGCCAATACCAACTCATTCTCATGACTTCCATGTTTGTAATTAGAATCCC
The DNA here is from genome assembly GCA_004027635.1 of Crocidura indochinensis. Lineage (NCBI taxonomy): Eukaryota > Metazoa > Chordata > Mammalia > Eulipotyphla > Soricidae > Crocidura > Crocidura indochinensis. The sequence goes on from PVKC010017009.1 coordinate 12,332, forward strand.
TGGACCTACTTCAATTATGGGAAAATGAGGTAAATTTATTGGTAAATACCATAAAGTGCATAGTCAAAAAAATTCAGAAGCAATAGCTTGCATTTTGAATCTTAGCTTAATATTACGCTCACAAAACCATTTTTACAAGAACATGTAATTTTTATATTGTGGTTAAAGTTGCAGATGATTGGAGCCATTGTGGCTTGAATCACTGAAAAAGCAAACTTGCTAATCATAGTCCTTTAGTGTTAGAGAAATGCAGGAATTTTGTAGATTAATATACCATAAAAGTTAACACAACCATAACACATATGTTTTAAATTCATAATAACATTAAAGGAATATAAGCATTTTATAAATGAATTTACCTTTAATATCTTTATTGAATGAAGGCCTTTCCTTTTTATTTTATTTTAGGAAAAAGAAAAAAAATCAAAGTGTATTCTGACTTATCCTTGCATCTTCAAGAGGAAATCTCTTAGGTCTATTCTGTTTATTGTTCTGCTACAGCGGGGCAGAGTTGAAGTTGAAGTTGAGCTGGCAAGGAAGCAGCTCATCAGTGGCTCATTTTCCTACACTGAGAAGGAATGACCTACATTTGTTATTTTGGCAGCTAAGAGGCCAAGCGATAGCACAGTGGTAGGGCATTTGTCTTGTACATGGCTGACCCAGGACAGACCTAAGACCTGGGTTTAATTCTTGGCATCCCATGTGGTCTCCTGAGCCTACCAGTAGCAATTTCTGAGTGCATAGTCAGGAATAACCCGAGCATCACTGGGTGTGGGGGGAAAAAAAAAGACTGCTGCTTGAACACTTTACATTTGAAGGCATGTGTGAATATCCTTGTCTCTTTATACTTTTCTCCTTTACCTGGCAGCTGGATAAAGAACAAGCCAGGGAGCAAGTTATCACCCCTCCTTTTAAAAATATCCTATATGCTAATCATCTTTAATACTTCATTTTAAATTTTACTCTTAACTATTTCACATTGCATCAATCTGCTGCCATTCTATACCCTAGTTCCAGGTCTACTTACCCACTTTCCACCAGACTACAAATCCCCAGAAGAAATTACCAGGTTGATCTGTTACAGGAAAATTTTAGTCTCAGCACCGGGTCTGCAGTCATTTATAAAGAAACCATCAATATAATGGATGTTATAAGGAAAACCACAGAAACGAGGGAGCTCTTCTTTAACCAGTCAGTTAAGATCTGTCCTGTAATCCCATTTCCTCCTTAAATCCTTTCTAGGCCAAGATCAGTTTATTTGTTTTATTCCTCTCTGAACTTGAACCATAGTCCATACATGGCATATATGACATGACCATACATTCTGCTTGTCATACCCATCACAGAATATCAACTCACCAGAAAGCTAATAAGGAGTAGAGGTGAGGAGAAAAAGAAGAGATGATATATCTAGATGAGAGGATTCGCAGCACTCAGTATTCTGTCAACAAATCAACTTCACCCATAAAATAATGCATATTTATGACGAATGAAGCAGGAAAGATGCAGGTGTCACCTATTTATTTATGTTCTTCAATTATTTTTGGATATTTTTATTTTATATTGTTTTGTTTATGTTTTTAATAATTTCTTTATTTAAACTCCATGATTATGAACATAATTGTAGTTGAGTTTCAGTCATAAAAAGAAAACCCCTTTCATTGTGCAACCTTCCAATCACCAAGCCCCCATCTCTTCCCTCCCCACACCCTGCTTGTATGCGAGACAGGCTTTCAACATCCCTCACTCACTGACATTGTTATATTAGTTCTCAGTGTAGTTATTTCTCTAACTGCACTCACAATTCTTTGTGGTGAGTTTCATATCATGAGCCAGTCCTTCCAGCCCTCAACTCTGGGAATTATTTCAAAGTCTTTAATTTTTCTTAGAACCTATAGATGAGTGAGATTATTCTGTGTCTCTCTCTTCCTCTGACTTATTTCACTCAGCACAATAGATTCCTTGTACATCCATGTATAGGAAAATTTCATGACTTCATCTCTCCTGACAGCTGCATAATATTCCATTGTGTATGTACCACAGTTTCTTTAGCCATTCGTCTGTTGAAGGACATCTTGGTTGTTTCCAGAGTCTTGCTATGGTAAATAGTGCTGCAATAAATGTAGGTGTAAGGAAGGGGTTTTTGTATTGTATTTTTGTGTTCCTAGGGTATATTCAGAGCCTGACTATTGAAAATAGTGCTGCAATAAATATAGGTGTGAGGAAGGGATTTTTGGATTGGATTTTTGTGTTTCTAGGTAATTTCCCTAGGAGTGGTATAGCTGGGTCAAATGGGAGCTCAATTTCCAGTTTTTTGAGAAATTTCCATATTGTTTTCCATAAGGGATGGACTAGATGTCATTCCCACCAGCAATTAATGAGAGTTCCTTTCTCCCTACATCCCTGCCGGCACTAATTGTTCTTGTTCTTTGTGATGTGTAGCAGTCTCTGTGGTGTGAAATAGTACCTCATTGTTGTTTAGATTTGCATCTACCTGATGATTAGTGATGTGGAGCATTTTTTCATGTGCCTTTTGGCCATTTGAATTTCTTCTTTGAGGAAGTGTCTGTTCATTTCTTCTCCCCGTTTTTTTTGAAGGGGTTAGATTTTTTCTTGTTAATTTCTGTCAGTACATTGAATATCTTAGATATTAGCCCCTTATCTGATGGGTATTGGGTGAATAGCTTATCCCATTCTGTGGGTGGCTTTTGTATCTTAGGCATTATTTCCTTTGAGGTGCAGAAGTTTTTCAGCTTAATATAGTCCAATTTCTGTATATCTGCTTTGACTTGTTTGGAGAGTGCTGTTTCTTCCTCAACAAAATTCTGGCAAACAGAATCCAATGCCTCATCAAGAAGGTCATTCACCATGACCAACTCAGTTTTATCCCAGAAATGCAAGGATGGTTTAACATCTGTAAATCAATCAACATAATACACCATATCAACAAAAGAAAAATAAAAGCCATATGATCATATCAATAGATGCAGAGAAAACATTTGATATGTTCCAACACCCATTCTTGATAAAAATTCTCATCAACATGGGAATAGAAGGAACTTTTCTCAATAAAGTAGAGACAATTTTCCACAAGCCAATGGCAAATATTATTCTCAATGGGATAAACTAAAAGCCTTTCCTCTAAAATTTGGTACAAGAGAAGGCTGCCCCCTCTCAACACTACTATTCAATATAATGCTGGAATTTCTTGCCATAGCAATTAGGCAATAAAACTAATCATGGACATTCAGATAGAAAAGGAAGAAGTCAAGCTCTCACTGTTTGAAGATGACATGATACTATATTTAGAAAACCCTAAGTACTCTACCAAAAAACTTGTAGAAACAATAGATTTATATAGTAAAGTGGCAGACTACAAAATTAGCATGCAAAATTAATGGCCTTCTTATACACCAATAATGATAGAGAAGAAATGGATATCAAAAAATTCCATTTACATTAGTGCCACATAAACTCAAATATATTGGCGTCAACTTAAATAAAGATGTGAAGGAAACTACAAAACTACAAAACCCTGCTTCAATAAAAGAGGATATGTGGAAATGGAGGCATATACCCTGCTCATGGATTCGGAGGATTAGCATCATTAAAATGGCAATATTCCCCAAGGCATTCATTGTACAGATTTAATGCAATCCCTCTAAGGACACCCAAAAAATTCTTCAAATAAGTGGATTAAACACTCCAGAAACTTATCTGGAACACTAAACACCCAAGAATAGCTAAAGCAACTCTTAGGAAAAAGAATATGGGAGGCATCACTTTTCCCAACTATAATTGTATTACAAAGCAATAGTCATTTATTGGAATAAAGAAAGACCCTCATATCAGTGGAATAGACTGGAGTAGTCAGAGAATGCTTCCCATATATACAATCAATTAATCTTTGATAAAGAGGCAAGAAATGTAAAATGGAGCAAAGAAAACCTCTTCAACAAATGGTGTTGGCACAATTGGCCAGCCACTTGCAAAAAACAAACTCAGACCTCCAGCTAACACAGTGCACCAAGGTCAGATGCAAATGGATTAAAGACCTTGATATCAGACCTGAAACTATAAGGTATATAGAACAACATGTAGGTAAAACACTCCAGGACATTGAAACTAAAGGCATCTTCATAAAAGTAACAGCACTCTTCATACCTCTTCTTCAATTTTTACTGGGTTTTGGGAGACCTTGAGATGCTCAGGACCACTCCTGGCAGGGTTTGAGGGACAGTATGGGGTGCCAGGATCAAATCCAGGTCTGCCACATGCAAGGCAAGTGCCTTACCCACTGTGTTATCAGTCTGGCTGTATTCTTTATTACTTTTATACTAGCCAAAAGTTTTTCTAAATATCTCACATATTGCACTTTATAGAGCTTTCATAAATCTTTATATACATACATTATTTGTTTGATCTTGTCACTTTTCAGACCAAAATAAAATATCCTTCTTGAAAAAATTAGGATAAAACCCTTGAAAACAGAGATGAATGAGTAAAAGTCTGAGACACAAGACTTACAAGATCACCACAGATCTGGTTGAAATAAAAAGAACACCTCGGGGCTGGAGCAGTGGCACAGTGGTAGAGCATTTGCCTTACACACAGCTGACCTAGTAAGGACCTCGGTTGGATCCCCTAGCATCCCATATGGTTCCCCAAGCCAGGAGTAATTTCTGAGTGCATAGCCAGAAGTAACTCCTGAGTGTCACTGGTGTGGCCCAAAAACCAGAAAGAAAAAAAAAGAGCATCTAATAGCAAGCTTGGTAAAAGTTGTTGGTCACTAGCTTTGTGCCAAACACTAAAATTCAAAATTGGACCAGCCCAGAGAAATATCTGACACACCTTTTTTCTATCTACTGCTATTACTGCCACTACCAGCATTTTTCGATCTGGCTGACAGTAAGGAGGACAGTGAACAAAGTCAGTACAGGGCCATGAACTCACTACCAACCCACTACCAGTGCAAATGACACATTGAATCATGTCTGGCTCAAAGTCAGGCCTGGTATTAATCTCAGCCCAAAAGTGAGCAACATAACTCTGGCCCTAAACCCTATCCTGTAAGTAACATACTGAGTTTTATTAGGGTATGAGACCCTATATTATAAAACCCTTAAAGTTGAGATTATAAAATTGATTTGGTTATACAAGCTGTCATTGAAATTGTTGGATTACTAGTCCTACCCTAATCAATATTCATACTCCACCCTAATGATCTGGTGATGGGTTTATTGGATTATTCCCTACTTGGTATTTCTCTACCACCCCAGGTGTGGCCTGGTTCTTGTCAAAAAAGGCAGGAGTCTGAGGAAGGCAGAGGCTCATTCTTCAGTCTTCTTCCACTAAGTTGCATTCCTTTTAAAGAGCAGAAAGCTTGTGTGGGGGCTGGTGAGGTGGCGCTAAAGGTAAGGTGTCTGCCTTGCAAGCGCTAGCCAAGGAAGGACTGTGGTTCAATCCCCCGGTATCCCATATGGTCTCCCCAAGCCAGGGGCGATTTCTGAGTGCTTAGCCAGGAGTAACTCCTGAGCATCAAACGGGTGTGCCCCCCCCCCCCCCCAAAAAGAAAGAAAACTTGTGTGGTTGAAATCCTTGCTTGAGTGCTGGATTTCCTGAACCCATTCTTATACCTTTTCACTGTATGGATTATTTCCTGCACCAAAGTTTGCTTCCAGATCTGCATCTCATAAGATCTTTGTTTTCGACCCCTGGGTTCCACTAGCAGAAATAACAAGTGGTGCAAAATGATCAATATCTTAACTAAGCGAAGATAAGTTAGCAAAAGTCCAGGGATAGGTTCTATTTTATGGAGCATATTAATTCTTTGGAAGGAGAAGCATAAACCAACAGATTCTCTTGTGAGATGCATGAATTCTGAGGATGCTATAAAAGTGATAAAAAGAGGGCCAGAGAAAAGGGAAGTTTGGAAAAATTAAAGAATAAAATTTTTATTTAAAAAAATCCCTTCTTTCTCTTTCCTCTACTGTAGCTGCAGTGACTGTTTGGTTTCAACCATGAGTCAGAAATGATACAGTCTTTTGTGTGACTCAGGTCACAATGCCAACAGGATGACACTAAGAGGTATGAAGCAATACAGGGTGGCCAGATGACTCACACCAGCTGAGCCAAATCTCCAAGGCCCAAAAACCTTTTAAACAGAATAAAAGAAAATCATGGGTTTTTAATGAATAAGGAAATATTAAAGCAATAGTTATAGAAATAATTAATGTCTACAAATGCTGAGCAGGGTTGAAGCAAGGCCCCTGTAGAAGAAAACTGAGACAGACATAAGAGGAAAAAAGTCAGGGTGGTCAAAGGGCTAACAGTTTTTTGCACTGAGAGTATTGCCTACTTTTTATTCATTCTTAGAACAAAGAATTATTATGACTGTAAAAGTCTGAAAGATATTAACAGTCAGGCATCTTTCTATGCTAATAAAACGTGGCTAACCTCCAACATATTCAAGGGCCTGCATTGTTTGAGGAATATTTAGGACAGGGTCTCAAACTCAACATACCTGGGGGCCACAGGAGGCAAAGTCGGGGTGAGGCAGAGCCGTATAAGGGATTTCACAAAAAAAGTCCTCAAACGTCATTATTAACAGTTTTAATTATTTCTTCTGAACATGAATAGAACATTGAGTGAAGATCATGAACAGTTCTTCTGAACATGGCATTTTTTGCCTATTCCTTGCTGCCAAAGACTTGACAGTGCTTCTTCTCACTAATCTGAACCACATTTGGCTGTAGAGAGGAACCAGTTGAGACCCTCAGTATGGCTTGAAGATGATCACCATTAAGTCTAGACCTGTAGTTTGACTTATTGAAGTTCAATGTGGAGAAAAACTTTTCACACAAATATGTGCTCCCAAAAAGGCACATGGTGCGCTTGAACATTTGGGAAAGCTCAGGGAAGCTGAGGGACAATTCTCTCAAAAATGGCCCCTGCATGTCTGCTTTTCCACTAATCTCCCTGAACTTGGCTTTGAGATCAGAATTGCATTGCAGGTCAATGAACTCCATTTGAAGCACAGGAGGGCATCTTGCACATCAAAGGTAAAGGGGTCCACAAAAATTTGGAAAGTGGCTCTGTGCTTTTGAAGTCTGCAAATCTGTGATCAAATTCCTTCTCTAGCTTAAAAATAGCATCAATATATTTCTCACCAATGAATGGTATGCCTGCATCCACAAGTTCCTTGCATGCTGGAAAATGGCAAAGGTTTGTCTCTGAGAGAGCTGGGATTTCCATAACACAAGTTTTGTGGAGAATGCTCTCACGTTGTCATAGGCAGCACTGATAAGCTGCCCCGGGCCTTGTAACATCTTGTTTAGTACATTCAGCTTATGCGTGATGTTAACAAGAAAAGCTAAGTCCATGAACCATTTGTGATCACTCAACTCAGAAACAGCAGTCTCATCCTTCTTCATGAAGGCTTTCACTTCTTCTCTCAACTCAAAAAAACTTTTCAGGACATTTCCCCTGCTGAGTCAACGTACCTCGTTGAAATAGAGCATATCTCCATTTTCTAACTCCATTTCCTCTAAAACAAACAAACAAAAAAAAAGCACGGAACCTCCTTGCTTTAAGCCCCTGGATCTGATTTGGTTGATGCATTTCACAACAACAGACATCACATTGTCACCCGGAAAGCATTTACTGCAAAGGGCCTGCTGATGGATAATGCAGTAAAGAGCAATGGCCTTCTCTACACCCTCCTCTTCAAGTTTTTTTTGAACAAGTGACACCAGTCCATTTTTCCTCCCTGTCATCTATGGCACTCCATCAGTTATTATTCCAACAAACCTCTTCCACAGCAAATCTGCATTCTCAATAGCATCACACAAATGCCAAAATATCTCATTAGCGGTGGTCTGGCCATGCATTGGAATTATTGTGAGCAGCTCCTCTGTCAATTCAAAATTGCAATCAACACCACGGACATAAATTGTGAGCTGCACAGTGTCTGTTATATCTGTGCCCTCGTCAAGAGCAACTGAGTATGCATCGAAACATTTGGCTTTCTCACACAGTTGATGATAAATGTCACTTGATATGTCAGAAATGCACTCTGTCACAGTGTTAGCAGAAAGACTGATTTTGCTAAACTGACCTTTCTTTTCCAGACAGATAATA